>OY796897.1:22200602-22455602 GCA_963680785.1 Diplosoma virens | reverse complement strand
GATGTAAAGACTGATACACACTTGTTTATGTTACTGCATGTCTATTATTTTG
Source organism: Diplosoma virens (assembly GCA_963680785.1). Classification (NCBI taxonomy): domain Eukaryota; kingdom Metazoa; phylum Chordata; class Ascidiacea; order Aplousobranchia; family Didemnidae; genus Diplosoma; species Diplosoma virens. The sequence goes on along the minus strand of OY796897.1, from coordinate 22,455,550 downwards.
ACTTTTTTGTTTTCAAAACTGCTAGATCAGGATTTATATTGTGCAATGTGAAAATTCTGTGCAAAAATCAGTCATGCATGAAATTTTTGATAATTTTTTTTTGTAACTGTTTTTCTGATGCTCATACATTAATTTTATTAAAATTTTGAATTCTTTGCTTTTAAAAACCTCATAGCAGCAATTTTCAGCACTTTCTAGCACCATGTAATGAGAAATCAACAAAAATCAGCCATGCATGACCACATAACCTATACATTTAAACGGTTATAGCTCTGATAATAATTGACCAATTTCAATATTTTTTTTTTTTTAAATGTTTAAGTTAAAAAAGTTCTTTTTGACAAATTAAAGGCTATTAAACTACTTTTAAAAAAAAGGTGTCTTTTAAATGATTTTCATCATTTTTGTAAAAAGTTGTTGCTAAGCAACAGCAAATAGCTCCCAAACCGTTTGACCAAAAAATTTTTTATGCACATTTTGAAATCAGCATAAAAAAACCATGCAGAAAAGTCACAATACGAAAAAAAATAAAAAAAGTCTGGGGATTGGGGAGGTCTAATATACATGTAAAACATTATAGAAACATAAAAATCGGCTGAGAAATGAGTCTAACAAATCATAGATTCTGAACAATCTTTAAAGTATGATTGGAGCCATATAATAATCATTCCAAGATTTTGTGTTACTTTGGTCACACCCTGTATAAAAAAATGTTAATAAAATCTATAATCATATGTGTTCTTACCAAGTAATAGAATAAGAACTTAAAATAAAAATTATTTAGCTTACTTGGTTTTGTCACTTAAACAGTAATATGAAAAAGGTCTTGGGCGCAGAAACTGCAAAGGAAACCAAATCAAAAAAGACACTAATGCAAAAGGTGTGCAAATAATCAATAAACCAAATGAAAGTACAACCTAAATATTAATAAATTTGGTTAAAAATAGTAAAATCCTAAATACCAGAGCAAATCTAAGACAGCATCAAACAAAGAACTTGGAATGCTGTTTCATTTTAATGTTGAATCAAAAAACTGCAAAGAGCAATTAAAAGATTCAAAACAACATTGCAAATCAAATAGCAGTGCAGACACATTAAAATAAAAGTAAAAAATCAGTGCTAACTTTCATGGATATCAGTGGACAGACTGATCTACTGTTTAAAAAGCTCACCCTCCATTAGTATTTGCTGTTTTTGAAACAATCATTTAAAATCTATTGTATTTTGCATTGACATCATAAAAAATTTAATTGTTAGGACAAAATTTTGTACTGTACAAGCTAGAAACATCTACTACCAAATAAGAAACAGTTTCAAAACTTATTTTTTCTTTTGCCTAATACAAATTCAGATATTAAATTATTTAAAGCAATTACAAAACAACTATTAAAAGAACAAAAAATAATAATAATTTTAAATTTTAAATAAATGAAAACTTGTGATAGTTTAAAAGTTCAAATTAAGCTTAATAGCAACAGAATATTTTTTTTCTATTAATGAAAACTATTACAAAATCGGACAACTATTGTATTTCTTTAAATAGAAGCCTCAGCATTTGTGCATTTTCTATTCAAAAGCAGCTTTTAATCAAGGGTGGCTTTCATAATTTTTTACTATAATAAATAATAGAACTGTAAAAATTTATCCTACCAGTACTCAAAAAGTTTTAAATCATTTTAATCAAGGATGGCTTTCATAATTTTTTACTATATTTTTTTATTTTTTTTTATTTTATTTTTATTTTTATCTCTATATTTATCCTCTCTTTCTATAATAAAAGAGCTGTAAAAATTTATCCTACCAGTACTCAAAAAGTTTTAAATAGAAAGAAGGCCTTTTGCCAGAAAAATTCTATGACTTTCTTATAGCAATTACAACTACAGAGTGAAAGGAGAGAAATCTAACAGACCGTCTGGAAATAGCTGGTTTTCTAAATTGTTTGTGTAGGAAATTAGAACTGATTTAGGTTGATCTCCTGCTGCATGTTGAATTCTTTTGTAAGTCAAAAATTTGGTCATATAGTTGCAGGGTGTAGAAGCAGTTTCATAAAAAGCAGTGTCATTTGAAAAGTAACATATTACAGATGTAAATCAGGGAATTCTGATTGTAGCAGTATTTTGCAACTTCGAAGCAAGGGTGGCTTCTATTTTTATTCTTTTATCATTTGGTGCAGTTTTTATTTGTGAGAGGTTTTTAATCAAGGGCAGTTTATGTTCAAAGAAACAAGGTATTGATGGTTTTCATAAAGTGTTTATGCAAATTTAATGAAAAGTTTAACTGATAAAATAGGAATAAATATAGAAATTTATATTTACATTTAATGTCTATAGAATAAAATTATAAATGACAAATAAAGAACAAACAGGCAAAAATTTGGATAAATGCTTGACAATTCAAGATGGCAGTCTTTTGATAAAAATAATCTTCTGACTTGTCAGATTTACTATACTGAAAATCAAACATGCACAGTCTTTTTATAGTTACCCTTTAAACATATCAACTTTATACAAAGCATTCATAAATCTGTGTGGTTTTTGTAAAATTAAAATTTACGTTAATAAAATTTACATTTTTATAAAATTTTTTATAAAATTTACATTTTTATAGGTACCTTTTTAAACATATCAACTTTATACAAAGCATTCATAAATCTGTGTGTTTTTTATAAAATTTACATTATACTAATGTACAGAATGAAGTAATTCTTCACCATAATATCTGTAACAACTTTTAGAAAAGTAAAAAAATAAAAAGACAGCTCTTTGCCATTTTGCTTAGCTTGTTATACAGTTTCTAAATAAGAAATTTCTTAGCAGATGAATTGGAAGTGGTGCATCATTTTCTTGGCTTTTATCTTCACCAGACTTGACTTCATTGAATTTTTTTACAAGTGAAAAGAAGTGTGCAAGTAACCAAACCTAGTTTATTAGAAAATTTGAAAGCTAAAAAACAAATGTGATTTCAGCCATTACAGCAAATCAGTTCATACATGTTTTTCATGAACTGCAAAATGTACAAGGGGCGTTCAAAAAGTAATGGAGCCAGGTTTCTTTTCATGACATTGAGTTTTAAAGGTACACAAATCGTGCAACACATGAAAGTATATAGCATGAGCATTTCATAGTTACTTCTCGGTGTAATCTCTGACTTTCTGAAGTGCCTTTTCCCACCTTTTAATGAGTGCACATATTCCTTCATTGTAAAATTCTACAGACTATGTTTTTAACCACTTCCTAACAGCAGTTTTGACCTCTTCATCACTGGAGAAATGTCGCTTCATCAAAATTTCTTTGAGGGGCCCAAACAAATGGAAGTCAGATGGTGCCAGGTCTGGCAAATTTGGGAGATGTAAAATTGTTGTCCAACCAAAGGAGCTGATGACCTCACTGGTTTGAGGCTGGTGTGACCTAGCTTTGTCATGTTGCAATAAAACCTTAGACATTTCCAAAGCAGGTCAAACTCTTTGCATTCTTGCTTTCAACTTTTTTAATGTATTGATGTAAACATCTGAATTGATTGTTGCTTCTTTGAACATGAAGTCTACCAGTATCACACCAACACTATCCCAGAACACAGTCACCATCACTTTTCCTGCAGACTGTTGAGATTTGAACTTCTTCAAGTGTTGTAAGGTGGGATGGTGCCACTCCATTAATGCTCTCTTTGACTCTGCCCAAAGTGGTGAACCCCAGTTGCATCTTTAGTTACTATTCACTGCAAAAAAGGTTTTGTCACTATGGCAATACTTAGAAGTTCAAAACAAGCTTCTAGGCAGGATTGTTTATGAGCCTTTGTGAGCTGCCTTGGACCCACCTTGCACACACTTTTGAATACCCCAGGGTATCCATGATTTTTACAGCACTCCCTGCACTTACTCCTAATGACTCAGCAAGCTCATTAATAATAATGCATCTGTTTTCCTTAATCAATACATCTGCCTGATCAATGTTAGCAAAACTGTGAGCAGAAGAGGGCCTACCACTTCTTGGCCTATTGCAAAGATTGCTTTAAACAGATTTTTCCTGTCCATCATTGATTTGTTTCACCCACCTCATCACTGTGCTGTAGTCTATCACACCGTCACCATACACTCGCTTTAGCCTTCTGCTTATGTTCTGAGCTGTTTCTTCCTCCGACAGTAGAAATTCAATAACAACTCTTTGTTTCTGCTGAGACTGTTTTGGGGTAATTATGCCAGTTTTACCTTTTAATGAAAAAGACATAGAGGGATTGCTTAAAATTTGAATTCCAGATTGCAGTAATTCAAACCCTTATTTTTTTTTTACAAAATCTGTAAACCTTAGTTACAAATCAATAATCAGTAAAAGAATCAGATCTTAGTTAAATGAATGCTGAAAGAAATTAAATCAGTTGCATTATTTTCTGAACGCCCTTTGTATAACTCTTTGTATTGCTAATGATGGTAGAAATGTGGAAATCTAAAAAATACAATAAAACAAATAAAAAACATAGACTGTCTTCTTTCCAATATTTTTTGGAGATTCTTCTCAGCACAAATACTTGCAAAGCAAAAATTTTATTAAAGCACACACACACACTTTTTGGACACTTATACTATATAAAATTTTGTTTAAAACCAAGGACCTAAAATTAAATCAAATTGATGGCCAAATTAAAACTTTAATTCAATCATGCTGCAATACAAAACAAATAGAAATCATTCAACAAATTTTTTCTGATAATTCCATTGGCAATATTTTGCAACTAAAAGGTTAGTATAGGATTTGCTGATCAAAATGAGACATTTACTGATCAAATTGAGATATACACCAATCAAAATGAGACATGCACCAATCAAAATGAGATATGCTACAATCAAAATGTGGCAGTAGAATAAAAAGCAATTACACAATTGAAATTTTTTCATGAAGCTTAGAGTTGCAAAACGGATCAGTCTTTATTAAACTTAACAAAGTTTAACTTTTAACAGCTTCAATTATTTTTACATTGCTTAAGGGTTTTGATTTATTAGTACCACACTTTAATAATAATCATTGCTAGTTAACTTAATATTTAAAAAAAAAAAAAGAAATTTGTTTCCTTGCAAATTATGTATCTAACTAGTTTTATCTTTCTTTTCAAATGGTGAAATATGATGGAACGGAAGAAGTGAAATCAAATAGAGTTGAATGGAAGAAGTTGATAAATATTCTATAAGAAAATATAATTACACTGGAAACATAGGATTATACAGGAATCATTGCTAGACTTTATCTAGATCCATCAGCCAAAGCAAGCAAAAACAGACCCCACAAAAAGGGGTCGAAAAAATTTGATGGTGAGAGTTTAACACACACTGTTTTTGGCAATGTACAAAATTTGGAGCACAAAAATTTGGCTCTATTTTTAAATTTAATTGTGGATTAATACTTTTTCGGTCAACATATTAAACTTTTTCAATCTGATATAAAATGTAGAATGAAATTTACTACAAGGTTTATAAACATTAATAAATTTGTTTTCTGTTTTACAGCAGTTATGTCAATTTGAATATGACCAATTTTTTGATATCACATTTTGCTAAGGTTGCTTTGAAACAATAACCTGCTATCATTTGCAAAACTAAATATATTCCAACAGCTATGTTTTTATAGGAATCACTATGCATCTACCCTTTTTTGTAGAAAAATTTTCAACTGCTGCAATTTCAGGCCATTCAGCAATTTCGTTTGAAGTTTTGGTGTTCTACATATAGGGTGCCAGATATACAGACACAAATGCTAGCAAATTAGAAAAAAAAATTGGTTTAGGTAATCGGTTTATCTATTCTTAGAGGGGGCTATGACTTTATAGGGCTATATAACCTGCCATATGGTTTAGTTTGCAAAAAACAACTGGACTGCACAATGCTAGAAACCAAGCTCCACTCTACAAACTAGCACAAAACCTAGGAAAATAGGACAATTCATCACCAACAATTCACCTACAAAGATAGTTTTTTGCTGCCTCACCCACCAGCTGGTCAGCTTGTTAAAATTTTTTGCCTGTTATCAGAAAAGTTGTAAAATCATTCAATTGAACTGTCTGTGGTGAAGAACTATGTTTGGTGGCAAATTGTTGGTGCAGAACTGTTGGCAGCGAATTGTCTGGTCTAGCAATCTAGAACAAATATGCGAATACATTTATTTACTTCAAAATAGTATTGAAGTAATAAAATTTAATACAACATTTTAACATTGTTTCTTTTTTTCTTTGTAGCATGTTTGTTTTTGGAAAAATTTCTGACAAACATCTTATTTATTGTCCAATTCAATAATAATTTTTGCATAGTTGATAAAAGAGCAAATTGGGTAACATAATGAGTATTGTTTGAGAGTGATAAGTAGCTATTTATTACTATTATTTTTTTAAATTTCAATGTTTATCTTCTAACTTACAGGAAAGCATCAAGAACACTAAACTATGCACAACTGTGAAGCAATTTCCTTGATCTGCTTCTGGAAATTCCAAGATAATGTTGTCTGGTTGAAATTTTCTATTTTGGTTTTTTAGTTTTTGTTACAGATATGACTGAAATTTTGAAGCTGCTTGCAAGGACCGCCCAGCAGACAAAAGTGTCATCATGTGCCTTCCTAAAGATACAACAGAATGGTGTTAAAACCATAGGTTTTGAACAGTGACTGTGTTGATAAATTTCATCATTAAATCATGGCCCTTTTAACCAATCAACCATGCTGCTGACTATTTTCTTGATAGTTTCCTTTCCAATCACAATTTGGGCAATTTTTTTTGCACATGGCTTTATTAGTTTCTAATGAGGATTTTTTTCGCAATAGCAAGAGATGGGAATCACATGAAGCTTTGCATTAATTTCATACAAACTTCTATCAGAATTTTGGGGATTTATTGAATCTAGAATACTTTTGGGAAGGCTTTTGTGTCTTTAAAAAATGTTTGGTCTTTTTGTGAGTATTTTGGATAATGAGAATTGCAATTTTAATTTTGAGAGCTTCATAAGCAATTAGAAAAAACTTGGAAATCGATCACATGTTGTGGCCTTTTTTCTCTAACAGGATTTATGGATGTAACTCCATACTGGTACTCAATATAGCCTATGAATTATTTTAGTTCTGCTTCTTGCAGCTCATTCTTAAACTAAATGAAGATGCACAGCAGATATGTTTATTGAAAACCTTGTTCAATCTGCTAAATTGAATCAACATTGCAAATTAAGAGAAAGGATGTTAGCCTAGACTTCACTTCATACAGTTTATTTAAACTATTGTAATAAAAGCTTCTTTCAGTGTTATAATCTTTCCTGTTGTAATTATAACAATTTTAATGAGCTTTTAGGGTGAGGCTCATATGCTACAAATTACCCTTCCACAAAACATTAATTGACACACAAACACTACAGTTTGTTTTCTATATTTCACCTTTCCCAAGTATACCTATTAGTTTATATGGAATATAAAGCAAATCCTATTAGCTTTTGCTCAACTTACAGATTTAGGACACCAAGTACAACCAAGATTTATTTTTTTATTTCAGCCAAAAATTTGAAAGCCTTAGTTTGAAACTAAAATGATGTAGCAATGCTGCTTTTGCAATCTTTCCTCCCATCTTATTCATTGCATGGTATACTCTGATCAAACAGTTATTATATCATTGCAAGCAAAGATTGCTGAGGTATTTTGTATGCTCTTCAATAATATTTAAATTTTTTTCATTTTCCAGTAGAGACTATATACACATAACAATATCAACTGGTTTCATTCAAAAGGTCCACAAGATTCAAAAGTCATCACAGAACACAAAAAGGGTCCATGACACTATAAAGGTGGGGAACCACTGCACTATCACATAAGCAGGGCTACATTTGCTTTGAAAAAGAATTAACACACAGAGATTTTGTGACAAATTTTGCAATTTCTACAATGTGTTGATGTAATGCTTTGACTATTTTGGGAACAAATTAAACTTTTTCTATGGAAATAAAAACATGCAATCTCTGCAATTCAGCAGGATTTTGGCTGAGAATGATGCTTTGTCACATACAGATGAAAATGATCAAATTATAATTTACCAAATTTTCTTACACCATTGCTACAGGCAACACCACTCTGATTAAGACTCTGGCAAATGAGACATCTCAGGAACAAATAATACTTTTTTAGTAAGTATGCAGTTAACTTCTGCTGAGCTTAATCATGAAAAGAGGACAACTACAAAATATTGATAAATTAACAAAAATTGAACAATTAAATTGAATGACAAAAATTGAAAGGAAAAAAAACAAAGCGAAACTGAGTTAATTAGTGATCAAGCTACCTAGTACCTGCCTAGGGAGATGAAATAATACAGTACATATGTCTGATTTGATATACTGTATAGTAGACATGTAGCAGTTAATAATGCTTTGCATTTGCATATATGCACTATATAATAATGAGAATTTTGAGGAAAACCTGATGGATTTGTTGCAGTTTCACAGGTATATAGTATATCAAGAGCATATGTTATCTTGTGCAGATGGTTAATCCTCACCTAGGCATGTTGGGTTGACCTGATAACTTGGCACAACATGTGCTTCAGCTGTCTTGAGCACTGGGTTGTTGTGCAGGAGAAGCAGACTCAATGTGCACATTGTCATGCAAATACAACAAGGTTTGAAAAATCTACTGACACTGGTCTTCATGTCAATAATTTCAAATAATATCAAATTCATTAATATGGTGTTCAATATCATATCTGTGCCATAAAATCTCAAAATTTGATTATTATTCTTTCAATAAACATATGCAAATAAAATCTACATACATGAGACAGTTATATCACAAGCAAAGAATGAAAAAAAGTATAACAAGTCAAAGACAAGATTTACACAATACCCTAAATGCTAGTGGATGTGGCTGGCATCATATATGTAGGATGGCTCTGTGTGGGCCAGAAGATGAGCACCTTCCCATGATCCATCCTGTAAGTAGCTAATTCAAATGAAAAAGTAAAACAAAGCTCATCTAGTCAGAGATAATGACCTTGCTCTCGACATACAAAAACAAAAGCAGCCCTTTTTAAGGGCTACAATTGTCCCAGCTGGGACAATGGCTGGAGGTAGAAGGTTTTGATTATTTGAAGGATAGGTTATATTTATAAATCCTTCAGCTAAATGCCAAAGGCTTCATGGCCAGCAAACTTGACATTAGGGCACAAATGGTTCTTGAGCACAATGTGACCATCATTTTACTCCAGAAAACCTACTGCAAAGCTATGAGAAAACTCCACTTAACAACTGTATGATTGCTGGATATTCCTTAAGCAAATAATGTGGCCTCATCTCAGTTGTCAGGAATGACCTATCATGGACACTAATAGACTCATCATTTGACCAGTCCAAAATAGAGTGGCACTGCATCAAGGCTGAGGGTTGTAACATCATCAACATCTACATGCCCCTTCCTTCACAAATGATTGCTACATCAATCTCTGTTTTCCAAACCCCTTGCACTGATGGCCCACAACTGTCAATGCTGATGGAGCATCTTTAGCTGCATATGCTGCCAACAATGATTTGACCCTCTTCCAAGATCCTAAGGGCAACTCCACTTACATATCAGGATGCTGAAAATCTGAGAATAACCCAGACCTGGCATTTGTGAGAACAAAATAATTTAATAACGATTGTGACAAAGTAATAATGATTGAGAATAAATGAAAAAGCTATAAAAACACCTTGCCAATTACCTGAGAGACAAGTACTTGAAAAGTTTCCTCATTCACAATATTGAACTTTCTTAATTACTACCACACACCACATAACAACTTCTAGCAAACCAATGAAGCATTGGAACTTCACCAAGGCTGGCTAGACACACTGTCAAAAAATTACTAACAAGCTTGCTAATAAGCTATTGCCACCAAATGCTTCAAATGCAGACACAGCCTATCAAGCTTTCTGCAGTCTGACCATCAAAGCTACAAAACAGTGAGTCCCTCATGGCAAGAAGAAACTCTACATACCATGCTGGGACAAAAAATGTGAATCTCTTTTCTGTATCCATCCAGTTTCTAGTGGCCTTGCTAAGCTATTGACCTTGCTAAGCTATACAACAGACCTTGCTACCAGCTCTCCAACAGGAAGGCTTGACAACAGACATACACAATAGGAAAAAACTGTCCAAAACATTGAGTTCATGCATTCACATTGCAAGGTGTGGAAAACCATTTATAGGCTAAATGGCAGACCTAGGCAACCTATTGAAAAGTGTCCAATTACTGCCAATACCATAGCATCACAACTTCTATATAATGGTCCCCTCTGAAGATAAAGATGTGGATTGTCAAGTGCCTAAGGTGTTCAAATTATGGAAAATCCTGACACTATCAGAGCAACATATTGCAAATTCAAATAATATTGGCAGCTGCACAGAATGCTCTTGTGGGCTACATTCAACTAATTGACAGCATGTAAAATAGACCCCAGTAATATTCTTTTAATAAAAATCATCAAAAAATACTGCTTATTTTAACAAATTAAATTATTCAGTTAAAAAAATAACGAAAATAACACAATAATATTAACATGTTGCCTACCAAGCCATTTTAAACTATCTGAAATTCTGTACCAAGAACGTATTTAAAATTTGTGCACATATCAGTGTGTACATATATTAAGATGAAAAACAAATTTTTTGACAGGTTTGCATTGTGGGTATCATTGGTGACTCCCTTAGTACAGAATGAATATGGGATTCAATATGTAGCAAGAGAGTCACTGGTGATACCAAAGCTGTATGGTAACATGAGAGCAGAGGTGGGCATTTTTTAAAACTTAGCAAAACGCAAAGAGTTTTTCAAATTAGGAAAGTGCAGTGTAACTAGAAAATATGTTTTTTAAATTATGCTAAGTGCAGCACAATAAGTGCATGTCTTCTTTAAATCATGTAAAGCACAGTACAACTGACACAATGTGTTTTTTAAATCATGTTAAATGCAACACAAATAGCACAATGTGTTTTTTAAATCATTTTAAGTGCAGCACAAGCACAATGCTCTTTTAAAAATTATGTTGAGCACAGTGCAACTATCAGGTCATCCCATAAATTCTGTCTGATTTTAACTTCATTCATTCAACTTCATTACAATCAAATGAAATTTAATAGTATTTTGCATAATCAAATTAAAAATCATTTTTATACGTTTGGATTACAAAATTATTACCAACTAATGCAACATTAAATGCTCATCGCTCAAGCTAGTGTCAGCAATTAGAGTGTTTGAACCAAGCTTTAAAGAAAAAAAACCCTGCATACTGCAAAAATCACATCACAGAAGATTGAAGAGCTTGGTTGGGAAAAAATTTCTCATTCACGTTATTTTTTCGACCTTGCTTCTTCAGACTGCCATTTGCTTTGCAGTTTAAAGAATTATTTGCAGCAAATACTTTCACAAGCTGATTGGTTGAAACTGACATTGAAGAGTTATCTGCTTTAAAACCAAAACATTTCTACAATTATGGGATTAATAAGCTTATAAATAGATGGAAGGAAAGCATAGATAATCAAGAAATATAGTATTTTGATGATTAAATTTTGAGTAAATACAACATTTTGGTTACTTGTTTTATTTAAAATTTGGACAGAACTTATGGGATGACCTGATAGCACAATGTCTTTTTAAAATCATATTAAGCACTCAAAAGGTGCTATAAACAATTTGTTTTGCTTACAGTGTAGCAGCTTCAGGTAGGAACATGTAAGTTTGTAAATTCTACTATACTACTACCACTACACTCGCTTATTTAAAATGGAGATGTCTAATGATTAATTCCTTTACCACAAGTAACTCGAGTAGCTTCACTTTTATTCAGTGTTTTTTGACACAGTATATCTGTTTTAGCATACTACATAAATAGTTTTTTTTTTAAAAAGACTGGAATAATTTTTTAAATTGCTCACTAACTGAACACATTTTTTAGAACTAGACTGAATTGTAATGAAGAGCTCAGAGCTACCTTTAATTATTCACTTTTCTACTTAACATGTTTTTCTCCGACAAAGCTGAATTGTGACATTGCCAATTCACATAACATGCATGATGAAATGGCCTGTAATAAAGTAACATGCATGATGAAAAAACATGTAATAAAAGTCTAACATGCATGATGAAATGCCTACTTTAAAAAACAATCAAAGAATATTGCGCTTTTACAGGGCTGGGGAGTAGTGGTGATTTTGGCATTACTTCTATTCTTACTCTGCAGTAAAATGCTTTTTTTAAAGCTACTCCTACTCCAGAGTAAGATTTTTTTATTAATGTTACTCCTTCTCTAAAAAAAGGTCTCCACTAAGAATAAATTTTTTCATTTTTATGATTCAATTTTCATGACAAAATCATGGGGTGCCCACCCAAAAAAAAAAGTTTTTACTTAGAATCAATCTTGATTTTTCAATTACAATGTTTTAAAAATTTTAGACAGAATGTAAACCCAACAATGCAGTAGAGGAGCAAGAAATAATAAATATTATTTGTAGTAGTAAATATTATTTGTTACTCCTACTCTTTGGAAAAAACTCTGACTCCTCTTACTCCTACTCACCATCCCTGGCTTTTACAAAATAGAACTATATAAAGTGCAGCACAATAAAGCACAATTGATTTCATTAATCCCTAATGGGCAGTACAAAAAAGCACAAGTGGTCTTTTTATTTCTTGGTGCATGGTGCAATAAAGCGCAACTTAAAATTTTCTTATCATTAAAGCAGTGCAATAAAGTGCAATGCTTTCCAAAAAAACACAAAAGCACAATGCAACTTCTGCAATTGCACTCTGTTCACCTCTGCATGGGAGTCATTAGTGACTCTCTTGGGAGGCAACATGTTAAACTGTATTACAAATTTACTTTTAAAAAATTGATCTCACTTTGAACAAAAACACTATCAAAACATCTGAATCATCACTTGTTGCTGTTGTGGAAATAAATTTTGACAAAAGATAATCCAAAACAAAACACCATAAAGAAATACTTATACATGACAAGCTATATAATGCTTGAATAAAAGTAGATGAAGAAGCAAATGGTCCACCATGTGGGATAAGAAAGGGACTTGCCACTGCAACTTTTTTTTTTTGATCATGATCAAGCACTAAAGTCCCTGAAAATATGTGTAAAAATAAATTTTCAAAAAGACTTGCATATAACATACAGAAGTATACCTTGGTCAGAAGCCATTATTTTATCATAATCTTTTTCAATATATTTCCTGTCACGTCTAGAAACCATCAGATTTTCTTTACAGATAATACACCCATTAGGTTAGATCATAAAAATTCAATAACCATATTTAAAATTGAAGCTGCAACAATAGTACAAAATCTAAAACCAAATGTAGCTTGTAAAATTTAGCAAACACTTAAAAAAATAGTGAATTGATACAAAACAAAAAAAAATTATTTGAAAAGCAATGATGCAACAAAGCTTTTTCGTCTGCACCTAATATAGTCAAACTGGGCAATGCGCAGCTACCCATTTTTTACCGCCTAATGCGCAGAAGCTTTTTAATAAACAAACAAAAAAAAGAAAAAAAAAAATTACTCCAGCATTTATCTTATATCTTTAAAAAGTGTCAGTATCAAAATCAAGCGAATCCAAGTGTTTTTTGACATTAAACTATACGTTCTTCAAACCGCTTCATTTTTTTTAACTTTTAACTTTGCCCTTCAACCTGCTAACTTTGCTTACATCATGAAATATACTGAACGCTTAATGTAATCTATAGTTTCTAGCCAGTCTACTAATGGTCAAGAACATATCTGAACAAAAAACAGCGAAAAAAAATGTTTTCTCTTTCTCTTATAAAAAGATGTTCTTTACCCATATTTTTTTCATTATATTTTGTCCAATGCGCATAATGGTCAAGTGTAATTTAAAGAAAAACCAATTGGAGTGAGAGGAAAAAAGAAACAAAACTAGTTGCTCTAAGAGATAAAAAAAGAAAAAACCTGCGCAAATTGAAGTTGTGAGCCCAAAATTTAAAAAAAATTTTTTTAATTTGTTAAGAAGCTTGAGAAGAGCTTAGTTTTTTTTCAATCAACTAGTTTCTTTCTAAAACTAACTCTGTTTCTATCTTTCACTTTCACTTCAATCGTTTTTGTTTTTTTTCGAATTAAACCCGACCGTGCATGATAGCATCAACGTGCTTCCAACTCGCATCTTCTGTCAGAAACAGTAAACTTAGTTCTATGATTTGATGTTCATCATTAAGGGCAAGGGAAGAGCAGAGATTTCTTTAGGGTTTGATGATTTTTTTTCTGAAATTATATTTAAAGTATTTCTATTTGGAGAATTAGATGTTTTTAGATACAAAAACAAAATTTCAATGAGATGTTTTGCTTGTTTAATTAGTAACAAAAAAATTGAGAAAAAGGTTAAATAGCCTATCCTTACGTATGACAATTATTTTTTAAGAATTACAAAAATTTATATAACCTGGTCGAGTGGTTAAGACCGCCATTTTGATGGCGCCGCATCAACATGGTTGCGGTTTAAAAGTTACTTGGGTCAAATTGTTGTATCCTTAGAAAAGAAATTTTACGACACTTTTCTCTGCTTGAAATTCTTAGTTAGCATATTTACATATTACAGTATTTATATCGAAATGAATGAATAAACAAAAATCCAAATAATAAAATTTAACCGGACAGCTATATTTTGGCATCACCGGAAGCATATCGGGAAAATCAACAGTGGACAAGAAAAAAAATTTTGAGCAATAGGCCTATACAACAACTGGCATGAAAATTCTTCAGAAATGAACCAAAAAAATGCACTGAAGTTGATCAAAATTTATTTAATTGCATTAGCTTTCGTAAACTACTGCTTACTTAATGACGCGCAACGGGACAACATAAAACACACTAAATTCTGAAATAAATTGATATCTGTAAAAAGCAGACTACTACGAATAACAAGAGGCTGAATCAACGTAATCTATAATAATCTAAGTGTCCTCTAATCTTCATTGTCAATTTGAATTTGTTCTTCAAAACTAATATAGCGCTATTCTTCTCTGATCGAACACTTCTCTAAAACAACAAAACTTTATTAGAATTCCAATAACTTTTTTTTTATTTTTTTTTATAATCACAAAAAAATCTTTTATTCATTATGGGGTTTCATGCGTAGCCTAACTATTTCTATGCCTGCCTTAACCGTATTTGAATCTAATTATACCAGGAAAAAGCAGGTTAGGCTCTTTGCTCGTATAAATAATCGAATAGATTTAAAAATAATGAACTATGCAATAGGTTATTTAGAGATGTAGTTTCATTACCAGGAACGGAGAATTCTGTCCCGTGATCAGTGCACTTAATTATTCCCTTCCAGTTGTATACACTATAATGCGTTGATGAAACAGAAACAACATGTGAAAGGAGAGGTCAGCAAGAAAAATTGAGACAAATTTTTGAATCGCAAAAAAAAATTTTAAAGCTATTTTTATTTTGTTTAACTCGTGGACTTTGGCCCTTTAACCCCCCTCAGGTAGTCCTTTCCATGTTTAAAATTTTTTAAATCATTCCACCTAAGTTATGATTGTCTAACATTTAAAGTACAAAAAATGCGCAATAACCGCGATCGCCTGCGCATTACCGCAATCGCTGGCGCATTACCCGTATCTCGTAAAAAGCCGTGCCGGCTCCAGAAACGGAAGTTAAATTTTAAAAAAATATTTTTTTTAAACACGTCAATAAATTGTTAAATAAAATTGTTAAATAATTGTTAAATAAAATAAGTTAAATTCACGGCTTCATTGCATTCAAAAAGCAAGCACGTTTTCGCTGCGCATTGGCCAGTTTGACTATACTATAAAGCAGCGTTTCTCAAACCATGGGTCACCAATACTATGCAGATGGGTCATGAAAGCTTATATCTACAACTACTTTTAGCCAAATGTACAATTAGTTTAGACAATTTGATTGCCACAAATAGAATAACAGCACTTCTCAATTGTGTCAGTAACTTTTAGACATTTGTAGTCAAAAAAACGCCTTGTTACATTATGTTATACCAGGCCAGGGGTCAGGAACCTATGGCTCACAAGCCAGGTATGGCTCTTTTGTTGCCAAGCATAAATTATCGCACATAAAAGAAAAATATCTGAGCACACAAGATTTCAAAAGTGAAGACCCTTTTTAAAGAGATGTTTATGATTTTAAGACAAAAATCGAGTTTTCAAAGTCAGATTTAAGGTGAAGACCTTTTTTTTTTATGAGATCACTACATTTTTGAATTGAAACTCAAGAAATCAAAATAAGATTGCTCATGAACAAATTTCTGCCAACACACATACAGCTAAAAATTAGAGAAACATTGTTGGCTCTCATGAAAATACATTTAAAAATATGTAACTTTTATGGCTCTCTTACCCAAAAAAGTTCCCGACCCCTGTCTCAGACAATAACGTTGTTTGTTTATTAGTTTATAGCACCTTATTGCACTTAAGGGCTGTATCCAAAAATGAAAATTGGTCCAGTTGGCATAATAGTTTTTCCCAAATTTTATAGACGTTTGCTTGAATCATGATCTTTTAACACTCATGGATATGAAAAACTGTATTCTAAATTAGAGTAAAGAACAAAAAAAAATGGTAATAACCTAGAAGTTGTTTCTGTATTTTCGATTTTTGTCACAAAAAACTAGTACTGGCTTTGCTTCTTTGCAAACACATGCTTACCACATGACAGTTCTTGCTTGCCGCAGGTTTCCCCCTCTGGTGTATAGGCCATACTGAGCTACTTTTTCGAAGACTTGTTGAGGGAAAATGATTGGTAATAAATACATAAGAATTTTGTGTTGTTTAAATATGTGCTCAATCAAATTTATTTGGGTTGCAGTCATATTTGTAAATCGTTGTTTTCAGCGATTTTGAGTCACAGAAAGAAAGCTTTGAGAAATGCTGCTTATAAAGGAATGTAAATTTAAATACAGATGAGTCCAATATGTTAATTGCATAGCCAATTTGCCAAGCTTTGCTATTGGATAGACTAGATGATGCATTTATCCATAAGTAGTAAAAACAAGCAAGTGATACAAACCAGTGACGTAAAATGAAGAAAATAGGCAAGCACATGCACCCTCTCAACTGACTAAAAAAACAAAAATTAATATTGCAGAAAACATTTATTGTTTAATCATGTGAATTGTTTTTCAATTGTTGCTTGTTTAATATTTTTTTTCATCCTATTTGGATGTCATTTTCTAAACTAGGAATGGCTAACATGTCAATTATAATCAATCTCAGCATTTTTGCTGGTTGGTTGAATCTGATTTTGAGTGAACTAGAGTTTTTGAGAAATCACTATATTTTTGGCATGAAAATCAAGAAATCAAGTGAAAACCTTTTTTTTGTTAAGAAATCACTACTTTTTAAGTTTGCATTTCTGCAGTGGTTGATCACAAGTTTTTTAATGAATTTAAAGTTGATCAAACAGCCAGACAAGTTGCCAACCCTGTTTTAAACAAAAAAGATTTTGTCAGACTGCAATAAATTTTTTCACTTAATTGCTCCTACTTCTGTCATTTTTAAATGTAAATTCTGCACTGTGTATCAGAAACTATGAAATAACCTTGTACATTCTCAACTAATTAAGTTATCATTGTGCAATGAGAGTCACTTGTTATTTTTGATAACATAGAAACCTTGAAACTCTTGTTGTTTCAATCAGATGATGACAGATGTTTTAAGAATGCACAATAGCACTTGAGCAACTTTGATCTTGCATTGTTTTGTATTGACTGCTGACTACTCATAAATGTGCCACAAGAACATTGTGCATGCATGCTCATAATGCATTTTTAATTGGCAGTAAATTTTATTGGTGTGCAGGACTGTTTGGTTAACAAAATAAATAACTTTGAATTTCTATTCAATTAACTGGATTATGCAATAAACCTGTATGCAATTAAACAAAGTGTTTTCTTGGCAAATAATTGGCTTTAGGTTTGGGATTTCTAATCCTTATACAATAAAGCAGATTAAGCGATTATCCAGAACATAAATATGTGGATTTGTCTGTATTATATATTCAGATAAAGAAATCATGATTGATTAAAATTTTGAATCTTGTACAAGAAATGAAAGCTTATTACAAATGAGTAAAAGCAATCAGAGTCAAAATTTATGTTATATAACTGTACATTCAATTATTTCTATTGATTTTTTATCCTCCTGACTCATTAAACAACATTGGAGATAATGAACTTGGAGCACAATTAGATTGATTTGCTTAGGGTAGCTTTTCCGAGATATTGCTGTCCAATAAAAAATTTTTAATATAAATTTTAATTTATACATAATAGCATTTTATTAAATACATAAAGAATAGTGATGTGCTTAACCTGTTAACTATTACTTCTGAATAACTGTTACTAACTGCTAGTTTAAAATTTTATCTGTTACTTTTAACTATTACTTTTTCTCATTAAGTTAACTAAGAACTAACTAACAATTATTGTGACATTATTACGATTTATTTATTTTCATTTTTACTCACAATCAACTTGAAATTAATTATAGTGCATGTAGAAATAAAGATTGTGAATAAGGAAGCTGCGACTAAACAATGTACGTTATTACATATGGTCGCCGTACCTTTGAACAAAGCGATGTGATGTTAATAAAAAAAGGAAAGCGAAAAGAAGATAATTAATACACACATCCGAGCCATAATCAGAGAATGTTGTATAATCATGGGTGGGAGAAACAACAAATTCAAACACCAAATGGGTCAGGCAGGCAAAGAAACCCACCAAAAAAAATCCTGCCACGGGACAAAAGGACCATTTCAAAAGCATATGGCTGGACAAAAAATTTATATACGTAAAACATACAAATAGCAAACAAGAATACGTGCAAAAGAAGTAAATTATGTGAATTTTCATCGAACTGGACGGGCCGTAATGATCTGGATGTTGCCTTTCAAGTCGCATCGGGCTTTTATAACCTTCAATTTCTTTGTCCAATCAGGTGGAGTTACCTGTAATAATAAAAACCAGCAGCAGATGTTTTAAAATTTGTAAAGTCTATTACCATTAAAAATTACGTTGCTATAAGGTAGCCTACTTTTGGAATTCTGTTCGAAATTTACTATACGATTTTATCTGTTTAATGCTTGATGGGACTTTATTCCAAGCAAGAGGACCTCTGTATCTTAAAGATTGTTTAGTTACATGTATATTTAATCTACAAAATGAGGGATAGAATTTGGACTGGCTTCTTGTACATTTAGTGAAATTGTCGCTTACCAGGTTATTTTGAAAAAAATGATCAAAACATGGTGGTAACATGCCTTTTATATATTTATACATAAAACAAGTTATTTCTAATTCGGTTATTTGATCAATTGTTATTTTATGTTGTTGTTTCGCAAGATGTCAGTAACGTTAGCTCTGTGATGTAATCCAAATGTCAATCGTATAAATGTATTAGCGATTCGTTGAATTTTTGAGGTTGTGGTTCTATTACCAATATGCCAAGTTGTAATGCAATATATCTTATATGACTAATTATCAGGGAGTTGTACAATACAAGCAACGTTTTTTTGTCAAAGTGTTTTGAAATTTTTTTGATAGTACCATAACTTACGCAGATTTTTCGTAGAACAAAGTCCATATGTAATTTCCGATATCAATATGCGATATCAATAGTAGAAGCAGATGAAAAAAATACTTTTTCAATAAAAAAAGTTTCCCAAGGATCAACAGGGGTTGTGGCAAATGTGGCGCCATGTCTTAAAAAATTGCCGGCGAAATTTTCAGCAGTCGGCGACTGGTCAACGACATATGGCGGCAATCGACGACTGTTTTTGATAAAGCAGCCGTCTGTTTAATTATAGTACAGTAGACTCCGCTTAACTGACTCACGGATAACTGGATCACTCGGCTAACTGGATCATTTTTTCAAGTCCCGAATCACATGCGCTTTTTCTATGCAAAAGTACGCCGCTTATCTGGATCACTATTTCGGATAACTGGATCACTTTTACACTGAAACTTACCGTAAAATTCCGTATTTCGATTTTCGAATGGCACGTATCTCAATCATTGAATGATAACACGCTAAAACATGCTTGTGCCATGCAGTGATCATGCGGGTAAGCGGCCGTAGCAGTTACAATCGTAACAATTACAATTAGTATACGTAACAATCGTCACATGCCGCCTTGCTTCAGTAGCGTGTGACAGTTAAATTTTAGCAGTTAACCAGACATCATGTCAAAACGCTGTGCCTCAAGATCTCTAAAAGAAATTCAAGAATTGCTGCAAGCTTATGACAAACTACCAAATGTAAGTTGAGGTTTCGCATCCATAATGCTGTTTTTGATGCATAAAACATGCAGAAACTTATTTATTTTATTTTTGCAGGGGACATCACAAAGAAAGGCAGCTGAGCTGTTGGGTATTCCTCAAGGCACTTTAAACCGGCACCTCAAAAACCGGAATTCTCTTGAAGAAAGTGAAGAGTCCAACCGAAAACGGAGACGCAACAGTAAGGTCCCACTTGTGGATGAGGCTGTGAAAGAATGGATCAAACAAAGTTTACATCGAGGAGCCGACTTCCTTAGTGGTCCAATTGTGCGTGAAAAGGCAGAAGAGTTTGCCAAGAAACTCGATGTTCAAGGCGATTGGAAAGCAAGTGAAGGCTGGTTCTCGAGGTTCAAGAAGCGAGAGGGTCTGGTCCATAAAAAATTGCACGGCGAGGCCAAAGATTCACATGTTCAACAAAGAGAAAATTGGATTGAAACAGTGTGGCCAAGCCTTTGCCGACAATATGACGAGGAAAACATTTTTAATGCTGATGAAACAGGCATCTACTTTCGCGCCATGCCTGACTCAACGCTAACTTTTCGAAATGATACAAGACGTGGCACGAAGAAATCTAAAGAGCGCATCACGTGTCTGTTGACATGCAGTATGGCTGGTGAAAAGAAGAAGATTCTTGTTGTTGGGAAGTCAAAAAACCCACGTTGTTTTAAAAATGTGAATCCACTTCCAGTTGACTATGAAGCTAATTCCAATTCCTGGATGACCGGAGGAATATGGGAGAGTTTTCTTCGTGCTTGGGACAAAGATTTGAAGAAGAAGAATAGAAAAATCCTACTGTTAGCAGATAACTGCTCAGCTCACACACAAGTCACGGGACTGTCCAGCATTAGAGTGGAATTTCTTCCACCTAATACAACCTCTGTGCTGCAGCCTTGTGACATGGGAATCATTCGAGCTGTCAAGGCAATTTTTCGCAAGGCCATGTGTCGACAAGTGCTGCAGCAAATGGATGAATCAGTCACTGCCACTGCATGCGAACTGGCCAAAAAAATCACTCTTTTGGATGGGATTCTGCTTATGAAGGCATTCTGGGAAGAAATTGATTCAGTTACAATTAGAAACTGCTGGGTTAAGTCTGGATTAAAAATGGGCCCGCATGAAAGACCTGCTCACCCTTCGCAAATAACTGCACTTCCTTCTGAGCTACCAATGAACCAAAAACAATGGGAAGATTTCGTCAAAGCTGATGATGACCTGGAGGTTGCACATGTTCTTGATGAGGATGAAATCGTGGATATTGTGCGAGCTCGCCATGAAGAAGAAGACGAAGAAGAAGAAGAAGGTGATGACGATGCAGATAAAGAACCTATTCCAAGTGTTACAGAGACCCGCAAAGCTTTGAGTACTCTCACAAGGGGTCTGCTGGGACGAGGTTTCGTTGACAATGAAAATCTGCTGACGAAGCTTGAACGAGCATCCAGTCATGTTCTCACAGCAGACTTGAAACAGTCTACTCTGTGTCGTTTTTTTCCGCAGCATTAACTGTTTTTTACAATAAAACAACTTGATTTTCTTTGATGACTTAACAAGCTTGATCTTTTTTTAAATAGGCAACTTTTCGGCTAACTGGATCATTCGGCTAACTGGATCAAAAGCTCTCTGCCCGAAGTGATCCAGTTAAACGGAATCTACTGTATTAGGCGTGCTAAATCTAAGCATGGTACATGGACTTCTAAATAGTAGTATCTGGACTGGAAACGAACTTTTCGCAGCGACCAACATGAGGCCTACGATAAAGACAATCTCGTTCATAAAACAAAATCTAGTACCGCATATTTCCTAATTCTGAGATAAAAATTGTTAACCGCTACTTGCTTTTTTAAATATTTTTTTAAATTAGGTACATGAATTGTTTGACGTCAAAGAAATAAGCGTATGATGTCCTTTCTAGGACGATCTTTTTCTTTTTTTACTAAATTGTTTATTATGAAATATTATCAAAAAAATTTTCCTTTGCAGGTTGCTTTGCATGGTGAACATCGCAAACCAGGCATGTTTGCTCCTTCTGCGGGCATGCTGTATGAATGGACCAAAGAAAATCTTGAACTTGAAAAAGAAGGAAAATTGCCAAAAATAATCATAGATTTTTCAGAACGTGGAAAACAGTGTGTTATGTCAGTCTGTTGTTTCATTAACAATGTAAACGAAAAGGTCCGACAACTTCGTTCAGAAACCTTCACAACACAAACCTTTTTATTAACCGCAGCATATGTGAACAAGCTAATAAGGAAATATCAAAAGACCGATAATTTTTAATTTTATTGAAATTGTGCTATTACTCTCTTACGGTAAACTTTTATTTAAGTTTTTCATTTTGTGGCATGGACCTTGTTAACTTCATTTTTATGAGTCGGTTAGCAGTGCATTTGCATAATCAGGAAGTTAACTCCAAATACCTAAAGAAATTAAAACGAAGATTTGACGAAGTTATGTTTAATGACCGTGGTATTGCAATTCCTCGAATGAAAGGTTTTAATTAAACAGTACGAATTGAAGTTTAAACAGTTAAATAAAAAATATTTTGTGTAACAGAGAGAAAAATTTTTTCAAAGACCAAAAGTATAAACCTAGAGGCACCACGTTGTAATCTTAAAAGAAAACTACATGTTACGGAAAATGATTGGGTACAACCACGATTCTATGCAGTTTCCCCCGAACAGTGTATGAAAGAGTCATCAGGTATGTTGTTGTGATAATTTACATTAATAACATCTTGGACACATATCCTTTAAAGACCTATTTAACGTAAAAGAAAGCAAATAATAAAGTGTAACATAACTGAACTTGTGAAAAAAATGTCAAGACAAACGAAGAGCGGTTGTTTGGGCACCTCTGATTGAAATGGTAACCATTCGGTGCTGAATTGTTTTCCGATAAGTTGCGCGTCAACTGCTGTATTTGATTTTTGGTTTGACCAAGACTTAATTCTGTGTTGCTTTGCTTGTTTTTAAAGCAGATTCAATGTTGGAAAAACAACAGAAATCGGAATTTCCAGTGTCGTAGATAAAGACGATAAACAGGAAAAAATGAACACGCCGACAAGGTACGTAATACTCCAGAATGAGTATAGCCTACATAAAGCCAGTGCGAAACACGAACAGGCTTGATATTTATAATTTGACCTATATGATAATAAATGTAACAAAACACAAATATTAAAAAAAAACATTTTATTAATAGTTCCAACAGAGTGTGCGGCTCATCAGGAAACACAACAAAAAACAATAGTAGTTACGTTGAACAAAAATAGAATAAACAAAGATTAAAAGTTATAATGAATGTTACGCCTAAGATAAAAACTAACATCTTACAAAAATAACGCAATAAAAAATCTTGGTTTTTATTTCATTATAGTTACTGATTGATTGTCAAACACACAGCATAACAAAAGCAATTATTTAACAATCAATCACTAACTTTAAAAAAATAATTATTTCAATCAAAATTTGTTGTGCCATGATTCCTGTAAGCCAGCGTTTCTGAAACCATGGGTCGCGACCCAAATGTCGGTCGCAAAACTATGCGGTTGGGTTATGAAAGCTTGTAAATTACCGCACATAAAGGAAAAAGATTTGCGCACACAAGATTTCAAAAGCAAAAACCCTTTTTTAAGAGATCATTACAATTTTAAGACGAAAATCCAGAAATCAGAGTCAAATTCAAGGTGAAGACCGTTCTTTTTCTAGAGACCACTACGTTTTTGAGCCGAAAATCAAGAAATTAAAATAAGTTTGGTCACGAACAAATTCCTGTCCACATACAGCTAAAAATTAGAGAATCATTGTTGCCTTAAATAACAATTTAGTGTTGTTTCGATATGCGCTCACTCAAATTTATTTGGATCATAGTCATATTTGTGGATCGTTGTTTTTAGCAATTTTGGGTCGGGGAAAAAAAGGTTTGAAAAACGCTGCTCCAAGCTGTGAATTTTCATCTGAAGCGTAACATTTATTTTAACTGTTAATTTTTTTTTATATTTGTTCAAGGTAACTAGTATTGCTTTTTAAGATTTTGTGTCCCTTGATGAGCGGCATAGACGAAACAGTCTGTTGGGACTATTTAATAGAATGTTTTTTTTTACTATTTATGTTCTATTAAATAGGAATAATTGCTCTGACTATTTAAGTCATTGAGCACTCTTCTGAAGAGTACCAGCTATTTGCAGTTGTGTTTATTTATAGTAAATGTAGATCTTTACTGAAAAATGAAAATGCTTTCGGGTGGGAAGTATTTTGCGACTGCAATTATTACGTTTGTAAAGTGAAGACCTAAAAAGTCTTTGCTTCAAATTTTGTACGGACATAAATCAAGTTTCTACCAAACTTGACGAAGCCGCACTTACCAAAACCCTCATCCGGCTGTGGAGCAGTTTTTGTAAGGCGCAACTCGGCTAAACATTGTATAAATACATGTTTTATGTATAATTGGTACTATTGCTTATTAGCAATATTTTTAGAATCGACGTCTTGTTATTAGACTGCAGCAATGGAAAAAATTTCACGTTTGTGGAACATTTCTCCGAAACATATAGTTGCAGCATCTTTGTTTGGCGGAAAATATTTGCTACACCATTCATCGTACTGCACCCTGTCAAAAGGCAATTATCTTGATGATTCGGTGAGTGGACTAAATCGTGCCATTTGGTCGTTACACGAAAAATTTTGTTGTGTATTGCATGCTGCAAACGGAATACATTCTTTAGGTAGTGAATTTCTGCCTGGGCATGTTAGCTGGTAAAAATTCTAAAATATATGTACTGGACGCATTTTTGTGTACTTCTATTATCAACCGCTTTTCAGTATCAAAAAGACACGGATTATCTCAGGTAAAATAATAATCAATAATGGCTTTACTATGAAGCAAACGGAGTTTCCCCCTAAGAAACGTCCATAGTGGCCTCCCCTTAAGTGAATTATTGCTCTATTTCTTCATAGTAGCACCATGATATGGATACATGCCTGAAAAAGCTATTTTATGTATGATAAGCTTTAAACGAAGAAAAATCAAATTGTACACTAGCTGCCTAGTAAAGTCTGACATGTAAGTCCTAAAAAACAAACAGCAGTTTGTCATTCAGTGTAAACATTTTGCATTTGACACTGGTTTTTGCCAAAGAATTGTAAAATTTGAATTATCCAATACATTTCCATGAAAAGAAATTCATAAAGGGTAAAAGTAAATTGAAGAGTGGTAAATAATTGTGTAATTTCTAAACGATGCGTTTTTATTGTTTTTAATAAAGCAAAAGGAAAAAGAATAAGAATTTGTCACCGAACGTTTGAAGAAGCGCTTTTTGCTTTTTCATTCGAATTTTTTAAAAACCATTTCATACACAGGTTAATTTTGCATCAAAACTTGCTGTTATTGGTGCTTACAACAAAAAGAATAACCACTGGAATCTCTTGGTGAGGAAAAATATTTACATATTACCAAATAATAATAATAAGAATATAATTGTAAAAAACAGCCATGGCGGATTCAGCATTCTTGATTTTTATTTGAACAAACATTAAAAAAGAAATTAAGTACTGTACAAAGACGAACGTTATCGACTTACTTAAGTCCTCATCGATATGAACAATATTAATTAATTGTAAATTTACGCACACATATTGATATTGCTGAAATGGCAGAAACCGAACGAGGACTTAAGTAAACCGAAAATGTTCGTCTTTGAAAATAATTTTCTTTTTAATCTTTATTTAAATAAAAATCAAGAATGCTGAATCCACTATGGCTGCTTTCTACAATTGTTGTCTAATTGAAAAAAAAAACAACCTCTTTCCGGAAGCTTAAAAACAATACAATGTAACGGTTTTTCAGTATCTGCATGTTCCGTCAAAACAACTGTTTTTAATTGATCCTTACGGCGATGATAAAGCCTTGACAGTTGCTGCTTGTGAAAGTGTAAGGTATGTTTTGCTATAGTGAGCTCAAAAAAATCGTCGAAGGCAATGTAAAATTTATTTTTTAATGATTTAAGAAAATATTTTCATGATCGGAAATTACAAGACGATCCTATTTAAAACGTTGTTTGGCGCCCCACAGTTTTGGACCATACGATACAAGTTGATGGCAATAACTGTGGAATCTATTGCTTGAAGGTAAAAACTGTTGTTTATTTCAAGAAAGGTTATTAGGTTAGTAATCATACATGTTACAGATTGCAGATCTATTAGTAAAAACTGCAGAAAATGGTCCCCAAAAAATCGTGTCTGACAATTCTGCGCAAGCTCTTCAGGAACTTCGTTTATGGTTTGCAACAAAATTTTTGGAGATGTCAGGTACTAAGTGTATTTGCAAGGAAAAGGGCATAATTACAATAATACGATTACGCATAATTGGCTTTTTTTTGTACGGTTTTAGATTCGATGAAAAACGTTTGCCATTACTGCTGTGATACCAGTGCACAAACTAAGAAACAATGGGTGAAGGCCCGTTTCCACTACGAGCGTAGAAAAGAGCATTCTTTATTTGTTTTATTGATTTTTTTTGCGCTCGCTTCAATTTTAACCGCTCACTTCAATCGAAGATCAATAAATGAAAGAAAGAATGCTCTTTTCCACGCTCGTAGTGGAAACGGGCCTTAATGTAAAAATTTAATTAATAGTAGCATTTCTTTACAATTTTTTTCGAATTAGGTGCTTGTGACATGTGCGCAAGATGATACCACTGCAAGTGCGCACGCGTATCCATGGTTAAAGTCAAGAAAACCACGTGGATTTGTCCATTGTGTGAACAATCAATACGATTAGGTAAAAACGTTTGCTTTTTGCTTCAACGTATGTGTCGTAAATAATAGCTTTTTTAATTATCAGTCAAGTAGCTGTTTAATTTAAATAAACCATACAATAACTCTGATTTTGATTGCATAGTGACATTGTTTATTTTTACTAATTTTGTGATAGAAGTAAATACTTTCAGGATCCAAGTATTCTGTCATATCCATTCCGTAAACTTTGCATGACCAACGAATTTGTGCGCGTTGACCTACAATTTTCAAGTGAACAAAAAACAGCACTGCTTTGGAACGACAGTGGAGAAACGTGAGGCCGATGTGGGGCGATGACTTGTTTTTTTTTTTTTTTTAAAGAACACCTTGGTTTTAGGGGTAACAGTGTAAAATCTGGGACCGATTTGAAATAATGACTTTTTTTTCAGAGAACACCTCGAGTTTGGAAAGAAAAGTGTATAATCTGGGACCGATTTCAAGCGATTACCCTTTATTTTTTTTTAGAAAACACTATGATTTTAGGACGAAAACTGGTCTATGTCTTAGAATCTGATGTCAAAGTACTGATATTGGACGGACAGTTAAGATATGGCTACTGGCAAAACTTCTGTCCTTAAACAAAAAGGAAACGATCGCATGTGCACGCCTCTAAGGTAGATTGGAAAGGTGCATGCAAACGTATTGCCGCTATTGTGAGAAAAATGAAATGCAACAAAGCGTTTATTTTTGCTTATCCAGTAAGTTCAAACAACGCTTTTACAAGGTCTATTTTTTGTTAAAATAAAATTACTTTACTCAAAAAAATAGAAATATTTAATAAAATGCAAAAATGAATGTTTTGATCTAAAAATCTGTTGGCAAGCATTTCAATAGTCAAAAGCTATTTAGGCTTACATATAAGGCCAAACAGTAATAGCCTACTAATATAGGTGCTCAAAATAAAAGATTTTATCTTACTATTAGGGTTGTGGAGTCCGGTCCCTCGTTTTAGGGAGGAATCGGAGTTGTTTTTTAGATTTGTCGGAATCGCTTTTTAAAACTTGGGGGAGTCGTAGTCGTATTTTAGGGATCCGGAAATCGGAGGTCGATTTTTTAGGTGCGCTGCAGTTCCCGGAGTTGCACATTTATGATGGAGTTGGAGTCGGAGTTCTTTTTTAAATAGGTGAAGTCGGAAAATTTTGAATAGATGGACTGGTGGAGTCGGAGTAGGAAAAAATGGCTCCCAGTTCACAAACTTGTTCACTAATGCTATTAACAAACATTGGGGGGTTAAAAACGTCAGGTTAAACGTGAGAACCAATCATAAAAGAGTTGATAGAAATTGAATTTTGGACTATATTAAATTAAATCGAATAAATTACATGGAAGAGTATCTTAAGCAACATCGATAAAGAACCAATCAAAGAGACAATAAAAATTAAATTTCAGACTAAGCGAGACAACATGAATTGAAAAAAATTTGAGCATTTTATCGACTCATTTCTGTATTGTTTTCATCAACAAATAACTTTCTATGTGAAAATTTTATCAAAAGTATAAGCTACTAAGTTTGGTTTGGAAATTAGCTACATATGTTTTTTTTTATTTACTTGCAAAATAGCATCTGACGAGGCTGAGATTTAGTACAATAATTACCGTATTTTCCCGTGTATAAGAGACCCTTGTGTATAAGAGACCCTTCAATTTTTAGGCAAAATTTTCAGGAAAAAAGTTTTTTAGTAATCAAAAGACTTACTCCCATGTATAAGAGACCCCCTATTTTTAAAGTGAAAATTATGAACAAAAAAGGGTCTCTTATACACGGGAAAATACGGTAATACTATAATTAATACTAAATACTATAATTAAACAGACGTGCTTTTTTATCAGAAACAATCGTCGATTGTAGCGTCTTACCATGCTTAGATTTAGCACGCCTAATACTATAATTAAACAGACGTGCTGTTTTATCAAAAACAATCGTCGATTGTAGCGTCTTACCATGCATGGACTTCTAAATAGTAGTATCCGGACTGGAAACGAAGCGAAAATCACAGCTTTCCCGACCAACATGAGGCCTAGAAAAAAGAAAGCGCGATCGCGACAGCCGTCGACCAACAAAGCAAATGCGAACAATCGCGATTTAGAAAGCTGCTGCAGCAGCTAAGTCATTTAATATATGGAGAGTTGCACCAGAGACAAATAACTGAGTAAAATGAAACGCTGTTGAAAGCAAACTTGTGTTTTCACAACAATAGTTGAAAATCAAGTGAAAAATTATTCTATTTGTACAGTATTCCAGTTAACCGTAAAGGATAATACAGAAGCATTACTATTTAAAACTATCGTCTTCTATTCAATTCAAAACTAGAGAATAGTTAGGATTCAAAACTATTCAGAACTAGAAATTAGGTAGGAAAAGTTAAAGTGTCTTTCTTCAAGTAATATTCAAGTGCTTATAACATAAAAATAACGTAAAAGTGTTTTTTTCATTGCTATAACGTTAACACAGAGTTAGTTTAATGTAAAAACTGCGTCAAATATGCTTATTTGATAATCTATCTTAATTTTTGTAAAAATATTACAGTTATTATTAGTAATTTACCATTTATATCATTATTATTTGCTAGTGTTAATCTGGGTTTTAACTTCATTTTGATTTCTTATATTGTTGCTATTGGTTTGAAAATAGGCATAATCATGCACAATGGTTAACAAATGTGCAGCCATTAACTGTCGCTCTGGTTATGCCAAAGAAAAGAAGTATTCCAATAACACATTTCATACTTTTTCATTTAATGATGAAAAACTTCTTAACCAATATCACCCCAACCCCGAAAAAATTGATGATTTTGATGTTGCATGTTCTATAGGTCACAAACAGATCATAACTGAAAAAATTTTTTGAAAAAAAGTTTTTTTAAAGATTTTATAAAGAAAACAATTTTTGTCAGTTTAAACTGACGCTGGCGGTAGGCGGGTACGTGTAGAATGTTATAGCGTTCAACTACGTGCACATGATGCGTCCGGTTTAATTTGCGCGTACGATTCTGATTATTTGTTTTGCGCTCTTTTTAATGACTAGTGTAAGTAAAATATGTTAAATTACATTAATTGTCGCCGATATTATGCATTCATGCAAATTATTACTGCAATATATTGACGTAGATATTAGTATACAACACCATGGATTTGAAGAAAATCCAGTCGTTTATTCAAAATGAAAACTTTCAAAACACTCAGGATGCAATCCAACATTACATTTAATGCAGAAAAATTTGGAAGTACCTCTACATCCATTTTTAGCGCAGCGTCTTTGCGTTCCTTTCCTAATCCAATGGTGATTTTCTTCGGCCATTCGCACATGATTCTTGGTTGCCGATTTTGGGTATAATGCAACAGAATCATTTTTTGTTTTATAGTTTTTGTAATAAGTTTCCACAACTACCCGGCGAAACTCCAAAGCATCCATTCTGCTTTCGCCTTCATTCAATTGTCTTATGCGGTAAAGCTGATAAGCGTTGTTAATAGCCACATCTATGCAAAAGCAAAATAAAGGCCACCACCATTTTTTGCTTCGCAAGTTGATCATGTACGCCGCAAGATTTTGATCCAGTCGATCTACACCACCCATGTAGCGGTTATATACATGCACAACTTTTGGTTGAGGAATATCAATTCTTTTTTTCGCTTCCTGGCTGTATCGCTTGACCTTTTGCACAGGTTCCTTGCCTGCAAATGTAGACAGAACGTTAACAATTTTATTATCTTTCCAACGAACAGCTGCCATGTTGATATTTGCATCAACTGCAACATCGCTAGCACCTCGAGCTTCTTTTTCCATCATTTTGATGTCTTTTAGTGGTGAATTTTTTATCCTACACAACCGTACAGTTCCTGTAGCTGCAATCGATTTCAGTTGAAGGTACCGAATTAGCTTTGTGCTAGTAAAAAAATTATCCATCACGGCGTGATAATTGGATCCAGGGTGAGGTGGTAACATCTTTAGCAAGTGAGCCACAACTGCGGCACCCAGCCCAAGACCAATATCTCCATACTCCGTAAAAACCGCATCTTTTCCAGCATATGGACGAAATTGGATGCAGTACTCCAAGGGCTTGGCCATAACCCACATTTTATAGCCAAATTTGATGGGCTTGCCATGAATATACTGCTTAGCTCTATGTTTTCCAAAATATGGAACCACGGACTTATCGATGCTGACGTGTTGCTCTGGTATGTAGTTTTCCAAACATTGTTTGTTAAGAGAATCGAACAAAGGTCTGACTTTGGCAAATTTATCATTTTTATCCAGATGATCGTTATCACATAAATGCAGATATCTTTTGCATTCTTCAAATTCTCCTCTTGACATCATGGATGACACCAGACGATTGTTCGTATTATCGTGCGTTTGCCAATACATATCTTGCCGGGGTAGACTGGCATAGCCACTGACAATAATAATCGCCAAGAACGATTTTAATTTTCTTTTGGTCATAATAAAATTGTGATTGCCTTTTTGTCGTGCATATCTTGTAGATTCATCACATATCCGTTCCAGCTCCTCATTAGCAATAAATCTTTCAAATAATTGATGTGGCAACAAATTTTCATCAAACGTTGGAGGAGGTAAATCCCATTTGTTCAACAGAGAGTCCGAATTAACATCTTTGTGTTGCCATTTTGGTTTGTCTTTGCTAGATGCATTTTTGTTTTCTGTAGACTTGGATGTCTTTTTTCTCTAAAACAGCAGACATGATTACTTCAACAATAACTATTATCGTTAAAAGGCAATGAACATACTTATTCTATTAGTATGGAACAGCCGTCTAAAAGATGCGAGGTCTGCGTGCTCGTGGGCAAAGTACTTACGTAGGTCCAAACAGCCTGACAAATGAAACATAACAGGACGGGAGCTCAACTTTAGCAGCAGCTGTTTTTACAAAAATAATCCTGCCACGGAGTAATAATTATTGTATAGTCAAATGAAAAGCACGTGCTTGCTTTGCGTAACGATTAAAACTAACCTTTTTGGATTTTGGCGGATCAGTGGTAGATTCTCTGCTTATCTCGTTTGTTGATTCCAACTGCAAAATATAGCAGATTATTAGTAACATATCAAAGCTAACTATAATTCTTAGTTACTGTAGTTTACTAAAAGCGAAAAAGACCATATACGATTTTGCTTATTTGAAGTTATGACAATACTGCAGATAGGAAGTTGTAGCACTACATTATACATATGTTGAAGCTTTTCTTCTATGAATTTTTAAAATATTGTTCCAAACGCTGCAAGCTAAAATCTCTAGACGTACCTGATCAGTACTTCTAACTTCGCCCAACTCTACTTCAGCTCTTGATAGAAGTTGATCGGGACTGAGGTTATCAGGCACTCCGGTAATGTCACCTCCATCATCTTCCTCAGTTTCATTTCCATCATCTTCCGGAGGAAATAAAATAAGACTTGGATCAGTTACCAATTCAGCTGTAGATCCGTTATTTTCTAGCTCTTGCAATGCTTCTAAGGCTTCATAAACATTCATAATCAAGTAAATATTACCACAGTAACTGTATAATTACCTGAAGAGAAACTTGCACAAAATTTAATCAAAATATCTCAACTTCAACAATGAAACCAATTAAATTTATTTTTATCTTAACTTTTGATTCACAAAGCAACTTCGACTGCAATTGCAATTTCTCACACTCGGTAAGTGGCTAAACTCATTTTACTCGTAACAAAATTTTCTCGAAGAATGCAAGACCCACAACTGTTATTTGACAAAGATTGTTCTGTACCAGAAATTAGATCACTTCATTAATTATCCGTGGTGAAAATTAGAGAAAAGTTGAAGCTAAAACAAAATTGCGGATTAACAAGTCATTGTTCCAGAAAAGGATTAAGGTGCAATAAAACAACCACAAAGTTCCAATTACTTTTACAAAATGAGGATTACCTTTTATAAAAAGATTTCCGTGCAATAAAATAATCACAAAAGTTCTAATTTAAGGCCCGTTTCCACTACGAGCGTGGAAAAAAGCATTTTTTGTTTGTTTTATTGCTTTTTTTTTTGCGCTCGCTTCAATTTTAACCGCTCGCTTCAATCGAAGATCAATAAAAGAGACAAAGAATGCTCTTTTCCACGCTCGCAGTGGAAACGGGCCTTTAATGTTACAAAATGCGGATTATCTTTCATCAAAACGATTTAGATGCAATAAAACAAACCATTACAGCTTGCTTGATCTCAAAATCTAATTAGCGAAAAAAAATTTCACACGTACTCATTCACCACCAGCGTCAGTTTGAACTGACGCAGGAAAATTCCCAAATAAAGCAAGTCAAAAACGTTTTTTCGCAAATTTTCAGCTATTGTCATCTTTAGGTATAAATTTATTCCTTGGTTTTCAAGGTTAGAAAATTTTGCTCTCTCACAGTAAGTTGCAGTGACGTCATCAATAAATGGCGTGCAGCAAAAAACAACAATTATGCATTTTCTTGTTATTTTTATTATAATTTTCTTTTTACGCAAAAATTAAGCAAAAAAATGTTTGGAATTAAAAGTCTAGGATGTCATGACATGAAAAAATTAAACATTACTCAATTTGATATTGTCAAAATATTGAAAATCAATTTTTTCTAGCGTCAGTTTAAACTGACGCAGGCGTGATATAGGTTAAGCATTGGGTTGAAACAAATTGCAAAAAAAATTTCAATCCATCAAAGAATTCCAGAATTTGTTTCCTTCATTTTAAGGCAGAAGACTTTGTTTTTGATTCTGATGATCAACAGGACAGACGCAAAAGAAAAAGAGGAACAATAAAATTGGTAAAAAGAAGGTTGAAAGACAATGCATATCCTTCTATTTTTAACAATTTGCCTGCCTATTATACTTATAAAAGTATCCCCGCTCGTTCAGGTCGACACCTGAACGAGCCTCAGGTCGACAAATGAAGGTCGCTTCATGTTCTTCTCCACATGAAAATGCAGCAGCCAGGCTGGAGAAACAATGCGATACTTTTTTAAATGCCGATAAAATTGAAAATTTTAATGATCTTCTTGAAAAAATGTCTAAAGAAATTCACCACCAAAAATATTTGCTGAATCAAATGATGTGGGAGTTAATTTGTTCTACTTATCACCACAACAACCTCTTTCCTTTAAAGCTTTAATATTTATAAATGCTGATCTAGAAGTTACCAATTACCAAAAGCAGCAAGTGATGCCACCATCATCTTAGTAGCACATTATTTCCGACAATAATATAACTCTGATTTTACAAGTTAAAAATTTGGTGGCGCTGTCAAAAAATGAAAAAAAAAGCGAAACGAGAAAGACCGAAAAATTTCTATTAAATATAAACAGATCGCTGAACGAATTTTTTCTTTTTACCAAAAATGACCAAATTAGACCTTTCATCCAGTTTGTGGTAGAACAATTTCAACTAATTTTTACCAGCAAGAAGCAGAAAAGATATTCATCGGAATTACTGATGATGTCGTACGTTATTTTTACCACAAATGCAAAAGCGTATGAAAGGTTACTTGAGAAGCAAGTCATTATGCTGCCTTCGGTAAAAAATTTGAAAAAATTACAATGAATTTAGATAAAAGAATCGGACTGATGACGAAAGATATTTACAAATGCGATACTCACAACTAAATGCATTTGATCGGAATATAGTTGTTATGATTGATGAAATTTATCTTTCTAAACGTATTGAAGCTACTGGGGGCCATATCTTAGGTCTGACAGATAACTACGAAATTGCAAGCACAGCTTTGTGCTTCATGGTCTAGTCCAGTGATGGCAATACTTTTCAGTTGGTATGTCAAAAAAATTTTTTTGTATTTTTTCTCATCGCGTGTCACTTCTAAATAACAGTTTTTTAATTTTAGGCATATTTATATTTTTTATTATTATTATAAACTGAAGTGCTATCATCAATTAACATGGCATAGGATTTAATTATTATCACAATGCAACATAATGCTCGTATTCAGTGATGGATATTCAAAGTTAGGGGCCCGAGGCAAGCATTTCCAAAAATTGGTGTTCTCTAAAAAAAGGTCTTCACTTCGAATCAATCTCGTATTTCCCACTTTTCGTTCTAACTTCATAATGATCTCTAAAAAAACATATACAGCAAAATGAAACTATATGCGGTATTTTCAAGGGGGGCCCGAGGCAACTGCCTCACTCGCCTCGCCTAATATTCACCACTGCTCGTATTAGGGACCACCGAGAACTTCCTGTTAACTTTTCACTAAAGTGTCAGACAAAATCTATTTGCGTGTCATAGTTTTGCCATCACTGGTCTAGTCACTTTCGAGCGGATACCAAAATATGGTCAGTATTTATCCGGTCAAAATTTGAAAGCTAAAACTCAAAAACAATGCTTTAACAAAATTATGTATCTATTGTATCTAAAGATTTATTGCAACTAAATTATTTTCAATAATCTTTATTTAGTATGGATTTTTAAAGGTTGTGTGCCTGTTTGTACAAGTAATAGACATATGCGAGGTCCGTGGTCCAGATAATAAAAAAGAGAAATTTATAAAGAAAGTCATTCTTTTAATAAAAAACAAAAAGTAATAGTAATTAGTGAAATTATGAAACCATAGGCTTACTTGCAAAGCAATATCGGATACAAATACTGTCGGTTGCCTGCGAAATGATAAAATGCCATCAATGTAATCGCGAGCGCTTTCTTGTCGAAGCAAGCATTTCATGTATATGCAAATTCTATGAACACAACGAAAATGAACGATTCCAACTGAAAATAGCATTTTTGGATATGTAGTAATTCACTTTTATCAAACTTTTAATAAACAAACCTCCACATTTTTTGATAACTTTAAAAGCTTTCGGAAAGTATTCTTTAAATAAAATTAATTCTGAAAGGTCGTTGATCATGTCATCAGTACTGCGACCTTTTTCATCCAGCCCAAATTCTTCACACATTGCCTCCAAAGCCTTGGCAGTTGTCTATAATCAAAGGTAATATGCTTTTCATAAGCGGGACTTTTTTTCCATTCATCACAATGAAATTAAAATGATAATGTATTTCAACAGCTGCACTTATTGAAACCAAAAAGTAAATAAGTTGCGTGTATGTTAAAACAAATTTTTTTACTAAATATATCATACAGAAAACTCACTGTTTTTGTGTTGAACAGACACTCCATTATTTGATCATGACTTAATTTGCAAGACGTATGTTTAGGTTTGCTTCGATTCAAGGTGTTGCCTTTTTTGTATTCAGAATTAGGAACAAATACACTTTTTCTTGATTCACGCCCTAACCAGGGAGCAATAGTTTCATAGGAAATAGTTACTTTCCAAGGGTTGTTAGAACCTAAAGTAGAAAACCAAAGCATTTTGATAGTATTAGTTGGCAATTATCTTCAAACAAAAGATAAAATCTAGCGTAAAAGAAATACTTATTCATTTATTTGTGACATCTTTTATCTTGCAGATTAGCATAACTTGCTTTCATATTAATATCTTTTATACTCAACTGACCTATCTATAGTGTGAACGAACTGACGGCTGTTCGAATCAAAGATTATAACTTTATAGTATGAAAAACTGTTTATATTTTAATTAAATGCGTTATTTCATTTCTTTATTTCGCTTAAACTACTTTTGTTCAATTTCTAACTTGCTTTCATATTAATATCTTTTATACTCAACTGACCTATCTACAGTGTAAACGAACCGACGGCACTAAAACTGAACAGACGGCTGTTCGAATCATAGATTATAACTTTATAGTATGAAAAACTGTTTATATTTTAATTAAATGCGTTTCTTTATTTCTTTATTTTGCTTAAACTACTTTTATTCAATTTCTAACTTGCTTTTACATTTAATAATTTTTTTTACTCAACTGACCTATCTATAGTGTGAACGACCCGACGGCACTAAAAATGAACAGACGGCTGTTCAAATCTAAAATGCGGTTGATAAAATAAAACGTGATTTTGATCACACATGGTTGTTTGTTATATTTTTTTCTTTCTAATTGAAAAGAATAATAAACAATTCCAGTTAATGGAACTTTACAACAACAAGCTTCGCTGTCATAGTTTCGCGCGCAGAGAACAATAAAAGAAGTTTTAGCGTTGAAAGGATTTGCAGCTGCAAAGTAGTTGCGAAAGGAGATGCTACTTTTTTTGTCACACACAGTTAACGTAGTTTGCCAGACCAATTTAGATGAACATAAACCACGCTGTCAAAACAGTTTCAATCAATTTAGAAATCTTCAGCATAAATAACCGGGCGGCGTTAAAAGCGAACGGACGGCTGTTTAAATCAGTTAATAGTCGTTGATAAGCTGTCATAGCATCATAACTTTTGAAAAATTGTTTTAGTATTAACTCAATAAAACTTAGTACATTTGTTTTTTGCTTTAATTTCTTTGTTTATTTTTATAATTCGCTTTTATATTAATTTTTTATCAAACCTATATTCCTACTGTATGAACAACACAGCGGCACTAAAAATTAACAGGGAGCTGTTTGAAATAAAACAGTCATTAATTAGCTGACATGTGATTATATCTTACTAATTAAGAATATCTTGCATTTAAAGCAGTGCTTTTCACCCTTTTTGATGTCAAGAAACCTTGAGCTTACTTTGCCAATTTTGCAAACCCCTATTTTAAATATTTAGTAAGAATCAAAGGGAAAAATTGAAGTTGACAAAATTCAGTAATTCGAATTATAGTTTAAAAGCTGTGATCTTAAAATTATCGTAACATTTTTTTAATTTATTGATATTGTTTTTAAAAATAGTTTAACTTGTTCAAGTAAACAGCTTACATTTACTAAACGAACTCAAAAAATATTTTGACTAAATACATTACTAGCCGGTTGTTGATTTTGAAGCAGTCGGTTATTTAACGCCACCAGACGTTGACCAGTCGCCATTGGTTCAGTGATCTGCCGGTAATGTCGCCATGACATGGCGCCTTGTAAATATGGCGCCGTTTTGATCACAGCCCGTCTCTAAAGGATTGACCTCTTAGCGTGAATAATAACAGTTACTTTTTAACTGTCGCTTTGTAATTTACTTAACTGCTAATAGGCTTATTCATTAAAAAATTATCTTTTACTTTCTAACAAACTGTTATTTTTCATACACCTCTAATAAAGAACAACAGAAGTGGATCCACATAATTGGGATCTGCAACCAATCTGCAAAAAAAAAAACAGGTTTGTAACAGATCCACTTTGTTTAAACATCATAAAATCCAGAACACTTTAAATCCAAAAAAGTTTAAGAAAAGCAAATTAAAAATTTTTAATGCAATTATAATCATTAAATTTTGCAAAGCAGCTATTGCTTACACAGCTCAGTAAAAAGGTAAAAAAGTGGACAGATCAACAACATCAATTGCCATGTCACAAAAAAAATTAAATAAAAACATGAAGTACAGTACATAATTTCAACTTAAAACACAAAAATACATGAAACAAAAAAGTTATTCAAAACATTTACATATAAAGGCCAGCATACATGCTACAATAGCAATCATAACTAATAATTCTAAATAGTACAAGGCAATGATGGCAAAAAAACAATGATAGTAAATATGACCAAACTAGAGAGCAGCACAAGTTTTGCCATTTTTTTCATCTTTGCAGTTGTTACCATGTATGATTTATAATACGATTGATAATGATCTCAGAATGCAAGTACTTTTTTTAAAATTTAAAAATCATACAGTAAGCATTAAAAATATATTTGAGTAACAATAAAGGAAATTATGACAATCTTTATACATGTTTTTCTGGAAATAAATTAGAGTTTAAACTGCCGTATAATCTTTTCTGAGATAAAAACAATAATAAAAACTCTATGTTTTGGTATACTATAAATTCAGGAACCTTCTTTAGGAGACTAATTGAATCATATACATGTACATCATTGGCAATGAAATAATAAAGGTGTGAAAAAAAGAAAAACATTTGTAATCTGTAGCGACATCTGAGGGATTTTAATTGATTAAAAAATTTTAAAATTATGATAAGCAGCAAAGATGAGCATGGACTGGAGTCGGAGTATCGCATATTTTGTCGGAGCCGGTTTTTGCTAATTTGTAATGGAGTTGAACTGGAGTCGGACTCTATCTTTTAAAAATCAATTAATTTCAAATATAAGAAACATTTTTATATCATAAATTGTTTTTTTGATCTTCAAAATGTTTTATTCCTGGCATTTATTTTGAGTTTACTTCTCATACCCGAGACTTGCGGCTAGTTCTTTATTTAATTTTTAAAATTGACATGTAAAATAATCGCTATTGTTCAAGCAAATCCCGGCCTAACTTAACCTTAACCGTAACGCTTGCCTTTACATGAGTTCCTTTAAATAAGTCCGTATCACCACGTCTAATACACTGGTGGCTGGTATTATATAAGTTTTTTTTGTGTAGTATTTGTAGCCTGCATAAAGATTGTCTTGTTATTAAAATGATGGTATAAATGCAAAGATTTTTTTTCCATGGTCATAACCTATCTATATAATTTTTTTTAATGTTAAGTTTAAGCTAGTGCAAATTTACTTGTATATTTGTGTGATATTTGAAAATGTTAAGTTTAATCTGCCAAGTCCAATCTAAGATGAAATATTATTACATTTAGTTAAAATAGATTTGATATATCTAGGTTATTTATTTTGAGCAGCCTTGATTACTTCAAACAAAAACATGAATTTTTCTTCTAATGAAGTTCGCAAACTTCTTGAAGGTAACAAATTGCTGGAAATACCTAACACTTCTGGAAAGAGCACAGTTTGGCAACAATTTTTATATTTAAATCATATTGAAAGTAAAGATTGTATTGGATACGTAATTTGTAAAACTTGTAAGCATTTGTCGGCAGCGTGGTCGAGTGGTTAAAACACCGGACTGATGATCAACATGGCCTCGGTTCAAAACCCACTTGCGCCATTCTGTTGTCTCCTTGGGAAAGACACTTTACGGCATTTTCCCCTGCTTGGTGGTCTTGACAAGCAGTTCTAAATTACAATAATAGCTCTACTAATTTAGCAGCGGACAGCAATATCTTGGCATCTCCGGAAGCAGGTCGGGGTAATTGCTTACCCTATGTATAGCGCCTCCGTCGCTTTCCTGCGAGTCAGGAGGATAAATATAGAGATAAAAATAAATAAAAAATAAAAGCATTAAAAAAAGGCCATCACTTGAAATTGTTGCCTGGTAATGCACTTTTTCTTTTAAAAATGCAGTGATCTCCAAAAAAAAAGTCATCACTTCAAACCAGTCTCTAATTTCTTACTTTTCGTCCTAAATTCGCGGTATTGTCTAAAATAACGCAAAAAAACGGGTCTTCGTCTCAGATCTGCCTCAGATTTTATCCCGAACAAGTAATATTTCTCATCGAATTAAACGATATCTACCTCATCACGCAAAAGTTCGTCATGCAATTTCTAAAAATTTGGTCTTGCAACGCATGACTTGCATGCCCTGACCGCACGCTTCTGATATGCATCATAAAAAAATAAAAATGAAAAATAGTGTAAATCTTTTTATTTTTTAAAATTGTCTTTGGTTTGACTTTTTGCTGCTTTCAACAATTGAAGGTCATCTTCTGTTTTTTCAGCAAATTCTAAACAGCTGTCTTTGAAGTTAAAGTACAGGAATATGAAAAGCTCATTTTTTATTATTTCTGCAAAGCATCTGTTTCTTTCATTTCGCCATTTTGAAGAGATAACACTAAAAATTCTTTCACAATATGCTGATAAACCATTTCTTCTAATGATTTAGGGGGGAGGGGCAAATAATTTTTTTTGAAAACAACTTGGAAAGTTGCTGGAGAACGTTTAGAAATATAAAAATGTTGATTCAGTGTTTGCAAAAATTAAATCAACTTTAAAATACACGTTCTAATTGCAAAATTAGCAGTAAGTAAAATGATATTTAAAATAAAGGACATTTCTGTACTTTATAAAGGACAAGGACGGAAAGGGTTAAATAAAGGACTGTCCTTTCCAATAAAGGATGGTTGGCAACCCTAGCTTGAGTCCACATTTGCTCTTCTATTTTATTCATCACAATTCTTTTTTTTTATTGACGTTCTTTTTTTTTTTTTTTTTTTTTTTATTTATTTTCATTTTTACTCACAATCAACTTGAAATTAATCATAGTGCATGTAGAAATAAAGATTGTGAATAAGGAAATTCTTCTCACAATTCAACATAGTAACGTCGTATATGAATACGTGTGCCACTGTGACAGTCGATACGTGGGTCGAACGTCTCAACGCTTGCAAGACAGAATTCGCCAGCATGTTCCGAGGTCTATTTGGAACAGAATCCGTCAAGAACGTAAACAATCAGAATGCCTAGGAAAACCAACTAATTCAACACCACATTGTGACTCAGCGATTGTAAACCATTTATTACATAAACCAAAATGTGCATCTCAATGTAATGACAATCAATTTTTTATTCTTTCTAAAGCACGATCCAATTTTCATTTATCGGTTTTAGAATCAATTTTTATAACTCTTCAAAAACCTAATTTGTGCAGACAGAAAGAGTTTATTTACAAACATAAATTGTTATAAGTGTAAAAGAAAGGAAAAAAAATCTTTTCAAATACTACATCAGTTCTTGAATTCATTTCAGCGAGACCTCCTGAAGAGAGCTAGACAAAAACGTTCAATTTTTTTCAAAACAGCTTTTTTTAAGGCTACTCAATAAGCAAAAGAGTTTTAAATGAAACATTTGCTTTTAAAAGCAAATTCTTTTTTTTTTTAGTTTTTATTTCATCAATCAAGCAGCATGGCAAATACAGTAATTTATCCTCACTTTAAAGTCAATGAAAAGATTAATTCAATATAATTCATTCTTTGTAAATAATTTTTAATTTAATTTATTTATAATAGGTCTGGTGATTTTTCAATGAATGTTAAAGCAGAAATGGTAATTATAACAAATGTATGATACGAGCGTATAATAAGTTACAACAGTAAAGTTAAAATCAAGTTTGTGTTATGCAACACATAGCAGCCTATACCTTCAATAGCTTTTAATAAATTTATAAGTAATTTATTTTATATTTGCAAAATTAAACTATTCTAAAAAATGTTTTATAAAATGTTTTATACTTTAATTTAAAGCTTTTACTTTAGCGCTACCTAACGGAACTAGTAAATAACGACACAAAATCGTATAAAGCAAATAAACCGAGATTGATAAGTTGAAAAAAAGGATCTTAAATAAAATCGAAACACAATGCATTTCCCCATAACATAAAAGAAATACATACTTGTGCAAGATACAAGATCCAAATTGTTTCATGCCAACAATGTTTTGCCACTGGAAATCCTTTTTGATTAAGGTATTTTTACTATAAAAAACGAGGTAATGTTTTTTTTTTTTTTTTAGGTCTCAATTTAAAATTCAATTTAAAATTTCAATTTAATAGCAGCGTTTGAATAAACTGCAAAACACAATTTAGGAAATTACGAATTACCATTGCAAAATTAAAAAAGGAAACAATTTAGTAACTCACTTCCTGTATCAAAAGAATAGCACAATTTAAAAAATAAATGAAGTGAGAAAAGCAGCAAACCACATTGACAATGTAGGCAATAAGTAATTGAATGAATAATTATCAATAGAGAATTTACATTCATTTATGACATCAAATCAACTTGTTTATTATCTATGAAAAGAGTATAATTACCATCAAGTGCTTTCCACATAATTTTCTTTTTATTCTTCTTAGCTTCTTTATAATACGGCAATAGAAGTTTTCACTGTTCTTGAAACTTAGAAGGCAGATGATCAGTAATGTAAGTATTTAGATTGGTGCTTCCACTTTCTTTATGCATAGCGTTATATTATCCAAGGCTTTTTGCTGATTTAAAAATTAAATTTTTATCATATATTGTAAGTAATTTAACAATTATTGGTCGATTAACTGTCTACCATTCTTTGTAATCGGTTGTTGAGAAAGTCAATGATATCTGGAGCTTGATTTCTTTTGGATTAATTTTTAAACCATTCTTTAAAAAATCTTGAAATTTTTCAATAGTTTTTTTTTCTCCCAAACATTATTATTGTCTTCTTGGATACCATGAATTAAGATATTTAATCTTTTATCATAAGATTCTTTCATTGAAAGTGCCTTTTCATAGTTTGACTGAAATTCTTCAAATGATATAATTTTTTGGTTTAACTGTTTAATTAGTCAATATCAGTTTTGGTATCTAATATAGCAGATTCAAGTCTTGTCGATCACAAGCAGCGGCAACCTTGCATGGTGAGCTGATGGAACAGAGTCTAGGGTTGAGACCGATCCCAAGTGAAGACCTTTTTTTTTTGAAGAACGCTATGATTTTGGGACGAATATAGGTGTTTCTAGCCGGCTGAGGCCCGCAAGCTCGAATAATTTTGAAAAGTGGCCCACAAGAGTGCAGAAGTTGGACCACCCTGTAAAAAAGTATCAACTTCTTTACTTCTATTTTCAAACTTTATTTCTAATAAATTTAATCTTTCACTGACAGCATCGATTTCGGTGTCAATGTTTGAAATTTTTTCTTCAATTTCATTTAATCTTTTTATGATTTCATCAAGTTTCTTTTCCAAGTTCATTATTTTATGCTATTTA
Organism: Diplosoma virens; assembly: GCA_963680785.1. NCBI lineage: Eukaryota > Metazoa > Chordata > Ascidiacea > Aplousobranchia > Didemnidae > Diplosoma > Diplosoma virens. Next base: position 22,411,845 of record OY796897.1, on the reverse strand, counting down.
ATCTTTTAAAAAATAATTGACTAGCGTTAGATTAAATATTTTATCAAAATCTGCTTCAGCCACTATCTGTTCACTTTAGCAAATCAAGTTCGATGTTGCCTCTACCATGACAAAACAACCTGGCCTTTACTGAGTTATTTAATAAAAATTTGGTCAAATACGCAGTGTGCCTTTGTTGAGAGTCCCTTTTTAAAAAAAAAATTGCCATTTAACTAAATTTTGTCCCTCATGTCAAAAACTTTTCCGAGGCCCCTGGTCACAGCGTACGATTGCATTTGTGATCACCAAATATTATTTTATAGTGGTGTCGATTGTAATTAGTCATTTCGACTCAAAAATTTGGCACGTTTGCCGTTTAGAATTTGCAAGTTGTGTAAAATTTACTAAATGTTTTTACATAAATTGCAACATTTTTTTTTCACTCGATTCCAATTATTTTCAAGAGGGAGTATTTTTATCGGAGCGTGGCCGAGTGGTTAAAATCGTTTTACTGATGGCGTTCGCAACGGTCACGATTATGTTTTAAAACTTATTCGCGCCATTCTTTTGTGTCCGTGGAAAAGACACTTTATGATACTTTTCTTTGCTTGGCAATTTTAGCTAGCAGATCTAAATTTCAGTCATCACTCTATATAAAAAACTAAAAATTTAGAATTAAAAATTTTAACCGAATAACAATATCTTGGCATCTCCGGAAACAAGTTTTCGTAATCTCTTGACAGTTGCCAAAAGTATAACGCCTCCGACGCTTTCTTGCTACTCAGGAGGACAAATATAGTGACAAAAATAAAATAAACAAGTAAAATCACTTATAAACCGTGAAAATAGACGCACGCTTATCTAGCTGACTTCAAACTGTTAAAGCGAGCGTTTAAATCAGCCCCTGTGTATTTGAGATGAATCATCCCTGTTTTTTTAGATCATGTTTTTTATATGTTGTCTTTAGTCTTATTTTTACTTATTAGGCTACTGCTAAATATTTTCGACATGTATACGATGCGGTAGCAAACGAGTCCTGTGTCATTTTCTGCGCCATGCTGGACAATTTCGAACATTCTCAAGCTTAGAAAGCTTGCCTAGTGTTTTACCAGTTTTCGGCTGAATTTTTGTCAGTAAGTTCATCGCGGGCCGCAATTAGTGAAGTAATTAAAGTGAAGATGAAAAAAGGCCTTCGTTAGCTGCCGAAGCACAGTCAGTTTGTAAAAACGTTTTCTTCGGTTTTCATTTCAATTTCATGTGCTTATTTTTAAATAACCGCCTTAATTAGGAGAGTTGAAAACATAAATTTAGTTGTAAACCAAAAAAAAGGTTTGACTTCAATTGGGAATGTTTCTTCCAAAAAAAAAACGAAATAACTCTATTAGCTCGCATATAATTCTATTCCAATTTTTTTGGTACATGCCATTGGAAAAGTTGCACTGCAATAATTGAAGTTAATTTCGCAACTGATTAAAAATTTTTTCGCGGCGTGCACCGAAAGACTTCGCGCGCCGTGAGGTCGGGCAGCACTGCTCTACCATGTACGTTTGTGGATCAAGTAAACTATACGCCCGGATTAGTGAACAGGTAAAGAATACGCCCGGTTTCAAAAAATAGTGAGTTTAGGGTTGGGGTTGGGGTTGGAGTTAGCTAATCATGACCCTTCCCCTAACCCTAACCCTAATTTTTTTAGCTAAAAATTAAACGATTATGATCAAGTAAAGAATATGCCCCACCGGGCGTATAGTTTACTTGATCCACGTTTGCTTGTTCATAAATCCACCCTCGACGTAAGAAATTTAATTAGGTCGAAAAAACAATGTAAGGTACGCCGAGCTAATACGTAACGTGTTGGCATGCCTTTGTTTTGTATTTTCAATCATCGCAAATATTATTAAACGGTTTTACACGGCCTGCATTATTCTTGGTAATTTTTAAGTGACCGATTGATACAGCAGTTAGAGTTTCTTTTTCAACGATTTAAAATTGAAGCCATTTATTTGTTTTCAATTGTCATTTACAATAGGCTATAGTTGTAGCGAAAACGCACTTTTAAACTACGCATCGATTACTCTTCATTCATTTATCATTTTTATTTTGCGTTCTGACTCGCAGGACAATTCCCGAAGGTTTAAAGTTATGGCAACCGTCAAGCAATTGCCACCACTTGTTTTCGGTCGTCGTCGTCGTTTGAAGGGTATCCACTCCAGGCCAGACACAAACAGAACTGGGGCCGAGGGCTTATCCTTTTACTATCCCAGACTGCTGCACTGCCTGAATCAGATGCTGGCAGTGGTGTTATTAAGCCAGCATCGAGTTTCGTCATCCAAAACCGTCAGACCTCGTGCTTCATGTGGTGCCCGATGTATAGAGCACGCTGTTAGTACATGGTCTGCGGTTTGCTCAGAGGCGCCACACTCGCAATTCGGTGAAGGAGCGAGACCCCATTTGTGCATGGACGAATGGAATCGCCCAACACCAGTCCACAGGCGGTTGAGCTTAACCCAAGCTGCTCGGGGTAAGTCCATCGCAACAGGCCTGGCACCGGTCTCGGGCACAAAAGCACGGAGCATGAAAGCATTTTCACAGTACTCCGTTTTCTATTTGTGATTAGTCCATTCAGAGGCGCGGATGCCAAGTCTGGAAGTTACTGGATGCCTGCGTCCCACTCCAACGGACCACCTACCTGTACTCTCAGGCATCCAGCCAGCTGAGCTTCGCCGAATGGGAGCGACACTCTCCTTGGCTTACCGTGGATCTCTGGATCCCGATCATATCTTGCAAGGTTTTTTTAAGTGAGTCCTCAGATACTCGCAAGGTGAGACTAAGATCCAGACGCCCGTTTGTGCCAGCTGCGCGGAATCTTTTGAACCATTAATTGATCTTGTTTTCGGTGAATCGAAATATTGCTGTCTAGTTAAAGTTTTTTTTTCATTTTTTAATTTTTATTTAGATATGTGGCTGAGATTTAGGGCTGCTAAGACTACACACCAAACACAAAAAAGTGCCATAAAGTTTTTTTCCTCAAGGCACATTAAAAAGACGAAGGTAAGATTAAAAATGCAGACACATTAGAAATAGGATAACATGAACAATAAATTTTCTATGTTCTGATTTATTTTGAGACTCTCAGTAACGTGCAAGTTTTTACATTTTTGAAAAGTAGCCAAGTGCAGGAAAAATCTTTGAGCAACTGTGCAAGAACGTGAAACAAAAAAATACTTAAAAAAGGCAAAAAATCAAATTTTTTTGCAAATAAACTTTTAGAATAAATAGCTGTACGAATGGGGCGCAATTGCGATAATGTTGAAAATATTTTTAAAAAATTAGAAAAATATTGTCATTCTTTTTTGAACAAATTATTAAAACTTTTTTGTTTAATTTCATGTCATTTCAATTTATTTGAAGTGGATTTAAATGGAATAAAAGTTTTAAAGTCTGAAAAAGAATTCGTGACTTTTAACCGTACTTGTTGATTGCCGTTGCCACAAAGGCAATAGCAAATATCTTGCAAAGCATTATATGGCATTGAAGCATTGTTGATTTTTTTTTTAATAATACGGAATAACTAAAAAAATTCTCAAGTCAAAGTGTAGGCCTAACGTTTTTTTAAACAGGATTGTACTGTAACTTTTAAACAACAACAACGCATAACAAAAGACACATAAAATTCAGATCGAGAAACATTACACCTCAATACGAAGCAGTTTCTTTACAACACCGTTCACGCTCGAAATTGAAACAAAAATTTGATCAACAACCTTAGTACCTTATTATTAGTTATTCTAGCTAATGACTGTCAAGCTACATAGGGCTTTCTAATCAGAAGCTTTAGTTTTCTCGTCTTGCAATTAAGATATTGAATACAACCCTGTTTTAATAGATTACTTATCAAAATATGTGCTTCAACTTATTAGCTTTAGAGTTTGAAAAATAATTTTAGACATAATTGGCGCTAAAAAACAATCGAAAGAATTAAGCAGCAATTAGAGGAATTACAACAATATTTATAGCTGAGCGATTTTTAAATTATTTTGATTCCGAAGTGAAATGTAAATATAGGCCTAATAGCAGACTAATTCTTATTGACATTGCATCAAGAAATTTTTTAACAAATAAGTTTTTGAAAAAAGTAAAAATTTATTTGCCTCTATCACAGATTTTAGTCAAAAAGCTAAATGAAGTTACTTCATAACAGAGTTAGTGTGAACTACCTAGGTTTGTAATTAGAAGGTAATCTGGGGTAGCGCTACAATATTATTATAGGCTAATTTGTTAACAATTTATTCTTGCACTGTTTTTATGTCATATTAGGCTTCATTACAAAATTCGTTGGTCAAGAAAGGTTTCTATTGCGCAATAAGTAACTAAATAGGATAATTTGGAGCACATTTTGAACTAAGTGTTCTGGACGGGACGCAAAGTTATTTGACACGTTTTCGAAAAATAGCTAATTATCTTTTTTATAATATCTTTATTACCGAATGTAGGGTATTTCTGGCCTATGCCAAAAATTCTACCACCAAAAAAGCATTTTTTGTCTCAAGGGTGGATTTAAGGGGCCAATAGACCCGTCCCCAAAGAAACTTTCTTTAACAAATTATGATTTTATCAAATTTATCATTATTGCTATCATTATATAGAGATAAAAAAATCAAATATACGTATATAATATATAGAAATAAAATAAAAATAGAAAAATAGATACAAAATATAGATATAATAATAAAATATAGAGGTAAAAAAAGAAACTAAATATAGAGATTAAAAAAAAAAATTATCATGTTTATTCATTCTCTTGACTTGCAAGAGACGTTGTAAACGTTATAGTTAGGGAAACTGTTATTAATTACCTTACAGCAATTACCTTAATCTTCTTTTGGAGATGCCCATATAGCTGTCCATTAAAATTTTTTATTTATTTATTTTTTTAAAAAGAAATATGACCTAATTTTAGAGATGCTTGCTACAAGATTGTCATGGAAAAAAAAGAAAAGAGTCTTTTTCAAGGACACAACGAGTGTAGGTCAGGTTGTGAACCACAACCCCGTCGATCCCGTTGGCCGCCAATACAAACCTCTTGCCTACTAGGCCACGCTGGCCACTCAGTTATATTTTTGAGCATTGGTTATTGGTGTAAATTGGTCTACAGCTCAAACAGCTATTCAATTAAATTGGGCTTCTGTTATACGGTCCTTTTGGTTACCAGAAAAAGCTAGATGTTGCGTCAACTTACCTGACAAACTGACAAATTATCCGGTGTGTAGAAGAAGATAGTATCACAATAGTTGATGAGTTTTTAGGCTTTAGTCATGCAATTGAGTAAAGGATAAAAAAATAGATTAACTACTCCTCTAATGCCATGGTGATCTGACTTTTTTAGCAAAATATTGTGGTTTATTGCATCAAACATTTGAGAAAAATTTAAAAATAATAGTCCAGAAAATTTTTTAAAATTAATATTATCAAAGCAAGATGAAATAATATTTAATACAACATGGATAGTGAAGGTATTCGATCGAAATACAAAGTGAGATGCAGTTAATAAAGAATACAAATTTAGAAAAACAAATGTTCGTTTATACACGATTATTTTTAGTACTTTAGAAGACATTTGAAATAATAAAATTGGTATAGAGCAGCAGTTTTCAACCTTTTCACCGCGACCCAACTTGGCAACCCCATGTAATTTAACGATCCCCTTTAGTAAACAAATTTTAATTTTGAAGTTTGCAGGATATTTAAACGGCAGCGTCGTTGAGTCGTTAGAGAACCGGTTTTTTTATCGACATGGCCTTGGTTCAAAACCTAGTCTTTGGGAAAGACACTTTACGGCTCATTCCCCTCTTGGGTGACCTTGGCAAGCAGTTCTAAATTTCATTCATATCTTTATCAAATTACAAGCAGACAGCAATATTTTGGCATCTCAGGAAGCAGGTGGGGGTAATTTCCTAGCCTATGTATTAGCGCCTTCGTCGCATTTTTGCGAGTCAGGAGATAAATATAGAGATAAAATAAAAAAAATAAATAGAAAAGAATGCTAACGTCACTATATTTTCGAACAAAAAAGTTGTTAGAAACATAAGCGTTCCAGCCAAAAAAATAGTGATATCAAAAAAAAATCTTCAATTGAAAATAAAAATTTTGTTTACCAAAAGCTTCCGCGACCCTTAGAAAATAGCCAAACGACCTACAGTTGAAAACCACTGGTCTAGAGTTGTATATAAGATTCTTATTTCATGCTTTCAAAATTGGAATTGCTTTAGCGATTTTTAAACATTAGATTTTAGAAACTTTTGTAATTTAAGAAATAGTCAAATTTTAGACAACCATTATAAAATGCAGCTAAAACGGGGAATATAACTAAAACAAAAGACTTAGTCAATTTTGCGTTATCTCATCACAGCGGCCACCTTTATTAGAATCGAGATTATTAATAATTCTAATCATTTTACTTAAACAATTGGGGCAAAGTAACATCGATAAAGAGGGCATTCCTGCAATTTGGTTAACTTCAGATTCAGGACTTTGCACCCTTTTAACTAAATTTTTCTGCGTTATTTCAAAAGCAATTATCTGGTTTTTATTGTTAGTAAGTCTTTTTTATCAACATTTGATGATTTGTCTTCAATAGCTATAATTCTCTGCTTTAAGTCATACATCGATGAAAAAAAAATTTGATGCATCGATGAAAAAAATTGAAAAAAAGTTTTTTTTAATTTAGCCATTCCAAAAATTTTCTTGTCAGTAAGCTTTAGTAGTTTAGATCAGTGGTTCTCAACCTTTTTAAATCTGCGGACCGGTATACAATCAAAAAAAATTTGGTGGACCGGTAATTTTTTCAATGTCTAAAAAAATTGTAATAAACGCAATAAATCGATAAAAAATTTTTTTATTAAAACAAAAGTAAGCATTTAGTATCAGAATAACTCTATTTAATATGAAATTTGCTGCTGTCTTCTTGATATAATACGTAATAAACGTGACTCTATTGAAGTTTTTGAGTGGCAAAGTCAGGGGAGCCAAAAGCTGAGGGACACAGTGGAGTAAAAAAGTTAGAAGAAGATAACAGCTACTTTTTGATATAATTTCTTCAAAACCAAGCTTTCAAAATTTTCTTTCTTGATTAGTATTGATTTCTGATTGTTTCTTTTATGACAATGCCCATACTTTCTATCTTTACTACTCATATTTAAGTTTAAAATTGTAGATTTTTGGTTACAATTCTAAAGTTGAAAAAAGTTACTTCATCGAATTCTTATCTTTGTCACACTTCATTCATAATTTTAATCATATCGATGTAGTTTATTCCCGTTAAAGGTGGTTTGTAGTTTTATTATAAGAGAATAATCGCTTTTCTTTGAGCGCTGCTTTTGCATACGTCCGATTTGCTCTCTATTGCTCGATACATGTATCTTTTTTTCTTTTTGTATTGACGTAATATGTTTTTGATCAACATCACTGTACTAGAATGTTCGCGTATATGCCATTTGATTCGAGCTCAGCGATCTCTCCAGGGAGTTCTGGCTAAATATCGAATTTACGAGCAAGTTTACGTCACGTGATCTTGGTTTCTATAAAAAGCCGATGCGAAGCGAATTATTATGATGAGACGTGATTTTGAGACGACTCGAGTGGAAGTAATTTGGTTGAGCGCAGGAGGCCCGTTAGTTTTTGTATTGATCGTCGAGTGTTGAATTTATTTTTTGTTAGTGGTTGGAAGTTGTATTCTACAGAGGTAGAATTATTTGTGTTGATTGAATCAAGTTATAGTGTTGATTTCGCTTTGCAGTTTGGCAAAGCTTGGAATAGAAGTTTGGTCGGACGTGATTTTTGTAATACATTCGTTCTTATTAGAGACAGTGGTCTCTGTTTGTTGTGAAGAAGAGTCTTCAACGAAACCAATCCGAGCTTTCGTTAAACCAACTGTATAAATCGTCAGGCTCATAGCAAGACTACTTCTTGAGCCGGAATAAAATAAAATTTAGACACAGCTTTGTTTCAGCGCAGGTATTCGGGTTACCTAGCTCAACTGGTCCTTTAGGATTCCCGAAGAAAGACTGTGACAATCTTTTTCTGCTTAGTCTTTTCGCATGACTGTCTTAACTCAGTTGAAGGATAGTCTGGCACCATTCCTCTCAACAACTAGAAACTGATTTAATTTTCTTACTTTTTCTTCACCACTTCTGTTGAAACCATGATCGGTAGTTCTGTTGCATACTGTAAATATATTGATGCAATAACCTTAAAGAGAGCTATTAAGGTCATTCAAGCGGCTGAAATATTTTCACTAAATATGCAAGTTTACTTATGCACATTTTATCGGATAAAAATTCTTTTAAGAGTAATGTTTATTCACGTAAAAATTGATTTGCTTCCTCCCTCAACTCAAAAAGACGAGCAAGAATGCGTCATATATATTTATGCAATAACCTTAAAGAGAGCTATTAAGGTCATTCAAGCGGCTGAAATATTTTCACTAAATATGCAAGTTTACTTATGCACATTTTATCGGATAAAAATTCTTTTAAGGGTAATCTTTATTCACGTAAAAATTGATTTGCTTCCTCCCTCAACTCAAAAAGACGAGCAAGAATGCTTCCTCTCGATAGCCATATTACTTCTACATAATAGATGAGATGGCAATTTTGCGCAGCGTGTTCATCGTTGTTTGGAAAGGTATCCACTCCAGGTCAGACACAAACAGGACTGGGGCTGAGGGTTTATCCTTTTTTTAATTTTAATTTTTATTTTTTAATTTTATCTCTATATTTATCCTTCTGACTCGCAGGAAAGCGACGGAGGCGCTAATACGTAGGTAGGCAATTACCCCGACCTGCTTCCGCAGATGCCGAGATATTGCTGTCCGCTAGTAATTTAATAGAGATATGACTTTAATTTAGAACTGCTTGCCAAGACCACCAAGCAGGGGAAAATGCCGTGAAGTGTCTTTCCCAAGGACACAACAGAATGGCGCGAGTGGGTTTTAAAGCAAGACCATTTTGATCATGAGCACACGGCGCTTTAACCACTCTACCACACTGCCGAATTGTACTACCCCAGGCTGCTGTACTGCCTAGATCAGATGCTGGAGTGCTTTTTTTAAGCCAGCATCTGGTTTTGTCATCCAAAACTGTCAGACCTTGTGCTCAATGTGGTGCCCGATGTATAGGACAACCTGCCAGAACATGGTCTGCGGTTTGTTCAGAGGCGCCACACTCGCAATTTGCTGAAGGAGCGATACCCCATCTATGCATGGACGAATGGAATCGCCCAACACCAGTCCGCAGGCGGTTGAGCTTAACCCAAGCTGCTTGGGGTAGGCCCATCCAAACAGGCCTGGCACCGGTCCAGCGCATAAAAACACGGAGCCTGAAAACATTTTCACAGTGTTCCGCTTTCCGTTTATGGTTTGTCCATTCAGAATCGCGGATGCCAAGTCCGGCAAAGTTGTCCAAAAGATTCCGCGCAACTGGCACGAACGGGCGTCTAAATCTTCATCTCACTTGACGAGTATCTGAGGGCTCACTTAAAAGACCATATAATACATGATCAGGGTCCAGAGATCCACGGTGAGCCAAGGAGAGTGTCGCTCCCATTTGGCGAAGCTCAGCTGGCTACATGCCTGAAAGTGGTCCGTTGGAGTGGGACGCAGGCATCCAGTGACAATGCGCAAGGCGTTATTCAAGACATTGTCGATGAGGCGAGTGTGAGCACTGCCGCGCAGTACTCAGCTGTTGAGTAGACTAGAGATAAGGTGGCTATGCGTAGTGTTTTAGCACCAGCATCCCATCCTGAGCCCACGAGTCGCCTCAGCAGTGTGGCGCGCGCGGATAGTTTTTTGCTCAATGCCACTAAATAGTGACAAAACGTGAGCGATCTGTCCAGTTGTACCCCAAGATAAGTAGGGTTTGGACACAACAGTAAAAGTGTATCGTTGTTGTAGACATTTATCTCACGTTGGACCTCTCGGTTATTTAAATGAAAGGCTGCCGTCATCATCTTAGCTTTAATCTCCAAGTCTGGAGGTACGCTGAAAGTGTAGACATATCTTGGCTTAAAGTCTCTTTAAGTCCTTCCAAATTCCAGAAGAGTGCAACAACGCTAAATCATCAGCATAAGCAAACTTTTTGGAAATCATGGAAGGAAGATCGTGATTTTCCGGTCATGGTCTCGATGGCAGATGTTTTTTTGCAACCTGGGCCGTGAGTACGTCTGTCATTGGCGTTAAAGAAGACAGACCGGAACTAAACCTGCTAAAACGGAAAGGTAACACCCATTCCGATGTTCAGCGTGGGTCTGCTAATGGGCAAACGTCTTTTTCAGCATGGGGCAATGCCTGGAAACACTGCCTTTTTCAGGGCACATTGCCAACAAGTTCCGAAGACCTACTATTCTTCAGCTGAACATCAAAGACCTCCCTGCAAGCAAGATGAAAGTTCTTCATCACCTCGCTCTGCTGTCTGAGGCACTCGTCGTGATTTTGCACAGCCATACACACACACACACACACACACACACACACACACACACACACACAATGCCTCAAGAAGTCTTAACTGCAATACTCGGTCACGAGTCATTGATAATCTTAACTGATCGGATGATAATGTCATTTAATTCAGGTGACAGTTTCTGGGAAGCTATATGCTCACAGCGATATATACAATGTGTAGACAGCAGATTTTTTGTTTGCAACTTTTTTTATTTTTGCGGTTGTACCCGAATGACAACCAGCCGTGCTGGCAGCTTTGTCAATACACAACCATACACATTTTACCCAATCTAAGCCTTGATCTTGCACTTAGTTATTAAGGAAAATCAATAATTAACATTAATATTCTTCTGACCTTGTTCTACTTCTGAACTCGTAGGGCTTTCTTAAAGAGTAAAATTGAAATAAATGGTTGCGGGCCGGCAGAAAAGCTAATGCGGATCGGCGGTTGAGAACCACTGGTGTAGATATACATGTAAAGTAAACCAATTGTTATAAACTAAACATCCGCTCACTTCACTGTCTTTTACAGCAGGGTTTCCCAAACTGGGGTCCGTCGATGACTGTACAAAGGTCCGCGACGACACGACAAAATTTGTCAAACATATGTACTTGGAAACTAATCTCCACCATAAAATCCGAGACTGGTCCAAAGTGGAGACCCTTCTTTTTTTGGAGAGCACATTGATTTAGAGACAAAAATTACGAAATTGGAGACTGATTCGAAGTGACGACATTTTTTAGAGAACTCTTTGTTTTAGGTTTGTTTGGGCCGAGAAAAAGATTTGCTGCAGAACTCTTATTCAGATGAAAAAAAACTGTTTTAGTTGATGCTATTTAGTGTTCATACTCAACACTCAGCTTTATTTTTGTGGCGTAGAAATGAAGCTTGTTCATGGTAACAATCGCCTTGAAAATATGAAGGGTTGTAATAGTTCAAACCTGTTTGCGTCAGAGAAGAATTACAAAAAGTCAAGCAACATTTACCAATCATACCATGGCTGTATTCGCAATCTCGAGTTAACTATGCAAAATCTGCAAGCAGCAGTTGCTGCTAAGCCTCATTATATTTTGTTGATGTTGAAAAATTAATGCAAGAAGTAGGAGGAAGTCAGTTGAGAATGCCTCAGTGCTATGAATTAACCAAAAGGGTGAAAAGAAAAGACGATAAAGAAAAATTTATAATTAGGCGGTAGTAACAAAGATTAAGCCCAGGTTTCGAAACTTTGACGAAAGTACGCGACAGCTACATAGACGAAGAGGTATAAAGAGGAGCATGTTACACTTAATTTCTGCCTTTCGGCAGTGTGGTGGAATGGAGCGCCTCTGGCCGGGTGATGGCAAACAACGTATTAATCGATAGTTCAAACACCAAATAGTAACATTTTGTTATGTCGTTGGGAAAAACGCTTTAGGGAACTTTCCTGCTTTGAGGTCTCAGCAAGGTCTAAATTTTAGCCCGACAGGTAACCGTTTAAAAGGTTGAATCAATACGCGTGTGCCTTGTGTTTCACAGCTGCTAAATTTGTTGACGATGCATCAATTTTTCTGTGCAAGAAATTAAACGTGGACTCGGTACAGGTTTTTTTGACGAGCTACGAATTGTAGTAAAGCGGAATGTACCAAAAAAAATTTTTTATTTCGTATCGCGTTGTCGTGAGACACCGAACAACAAGTTGTTGAAGAGCTTTGTAATCTTCGCTGTACTTTTGAACTAAATTACAGTAATCAAACATATTAAGCAAGAAACTATTCGACTTTATTTTGCTACAGCGTAAAAATAAACAGCTGACTCACAGGACACGTTAAACATCACAAAAGATCTAAGATTACCGAAAGCCGACTAAAAAAAGCATATGTTTAAATTAGTGTTTTGTCCGAAGACTGGGATTTTTTCTCGTCTATTTTTTGCAAAAATTCAGTTTTAATCAAATTGAACTCGACTATCATGTAGTCTGCATCTGGTTTCAGTATCCAAGGATTTACTTCAAATTGTACTTCTTCCATCAATTCTACTGCCGCCGCTATCTCTTGAAGGTTTATTTCTTCAACTTCTTTACAACGCTCCATCAAAAATAAGGCGAGATCAGCCTCGTAACCGTTTCTTGTCGCACCGAGTAGAACCTTGTGACAGTAGTGAACAAGCTTTGCCATTCTCTCAACAATAGCTTCATCGTCATCAGTTATACGGATGTTCGAACAATGAGCCTGTATTTCTTTTTCATCCAAATTCCTTATAATTAGGAATTGAGTAAATCTTAATTCGATTGCTATATGGTCTCCTTCGGCTTTCTCTTCCCACGGATTTCCTTCATAACTTTCATTAGACATCAATTCTACTTCCTCGGATAACCTTTTGCTGATTATTTCTTCAACTTCTCCACTAAGTAAAATCATTGATATAACTTGCTTAGCTTCTTCGCGATTCTTTGTAATACCGAGTAAAACATGATGACAGTAGAGAACAAGCGCTGTCATTCTTTCCACAATATCTTCAAAGTCGCTATATACATCTTTCTCTTTCTTCGTTTCCATAGCTATTTTTAAAAGATTAAATAGTACCGAGAAGATAGAAACAGAAAACAATTTTTTAACCTTTAATCTTATTCAAATGAAACATCGACTGATTACAACCACGCACGCAAATCTTCACAGAACTCAGGTTTTCAAAGGCAAAAAATTACTGCGTGTGTTTTTTAATGCGCAAACGCATAATCAATTATTATTATCCTGTTAGGCGGTGTCAAATAAAAACGTCAAATAAAAATGTCAAATAAAAACGTCCAATAAAAATACTGTAAATACCAATTCTAAAGTCTTTGATTTAACTCCCCATAAAATCGAACCCCTGTTTATCCCCAAATTAACTAATCGATTACCAAGAACAAATAAATAGAAAACATGAGATCAGCTTAAAAATGCAGAGCTTGCAGACGGTTTAACTCGGGGGGAGAACAATAATTTTTAACCTCAGTTCACTTTGGAGCTTTTGGAATGATTCATGGGCCTCACACAAACTGACATTGGTAAATTTTAATAATTATAGGTCATTATAAAATGTTCGTTCGAAAAATGTAGTGATCTCTAAAAAAAGAGCTTCATTTTGAATCTGTTTCGGATTCTTGATTTTTTTCTCTAAACATGAGCCGCTTGTGGCACGCAGGCCATATTTTGCCCACCCCTAATTTTTCTTGTTTGTTTTTTTAAAACATCTTGTAGGCAGCACAACTGCCTTTGGCGTGCCACACTTTTCCCACTCCTGGTTTAACTTCTTATTAAACTATAATATAGCGTAAAAAAATGATAACGATGAACAAAAGCATTAGAAATCAGTATCAAAAAAAGCCAAAGGCCCAAAGTTATAAGGACATCAAAATACAACGTCAAAATTAAATTAAATAAAGTTAAACTCGATGTTTTTTGAGTTGCTTTAATCATTTTAGGGTTTGCTGATTACAAAAGATAACTTGAAAAATATCTTTTGAAAATCACTTTTAAATAATTGTCTTTTCAAAAAAGTTAAGTCACGTTTAAAAAAAACTTTTCCAGGTACAAAAACTTATCACAAACACAAAGAAGATAAAATAGCACAAAAGAAAAAAAGCTAATATGCTTTTTTTTCTTAATAGACAATTGAAAATTCTGCTTAAAAATTGATCAATTATAAAGGATTCTTTTTTGATCAGTGTTTTTTAACTGTGGCAATTTTTTTTAACAGTCGGCAGCGTAGTCGAATGGCTAAAGCGCCCGGGATCGTGATCGACACGGTCTCGGTTCAAAACCTACTTGTGTCTTTCTATTGCATCCTTGGGAAAGACATTTGACGGCACTGCACCCTCTTGGTGGTCTTGGCAAGCAGTTCTAAATTAAAGTCATATCTCCATTAAAATTTCAAGTGACAGCAATATCTTAGCATCTCCGGAAGCAGGTCGGGGTAATTGCTAGCCCAAGTATGGCGTCTCTGTCGCTTTCCAGCGAGTCGGAAGGATAAATATTAAGATAAAAATAAATAAGATAAAAAATAAATAAAAAATATTTTGGGGTTACAGAACTCTAGAGTTGATTTCGAAATTTTGCGGAACCTCTAGAGAAAACTTAAACTTTACGAAATTCGGGAAGTGTTTTAAGGAACCTTTGTTGAAAAACCCTCTTTTAGATAGCTTTTCTGAGGTTTTTTTTGCAAAATAAATTCTTTTAAGAACACAGTTTTTAGCAATAAATAAAATTTTAATGCAAAACAAAAAATAAATTTTCACTTCAAAGTCCGAAATATTTTTTAAAAAAATCTGAGTTGACATCGTCGTTGGGATCATCCAGTTGTTGTTGTTTCATCATGGCAGTTATGTTATTGAGCCTGCATAATGTAAAAATTTTCTTAATGTGAAAATCAGGATTGACAGACCACGACGTCCTTTTGTTGCCCGGTGTGTAAGGCATGCCGAAATGATGTGGTCTGCAATAGGGAGCAAGACTTCGTTTAGGCATTACAATAGGGAGCAAGACTTCGTTTAGGCGTGCACGACCCTATACCAGTTCGCAAGCGGTTAAATCTTTCCCAAGGCTGGACAAGTCCAGTCCAAGAGGCCTGCAACCGACGCTTGAAATGAAATCCTGAAGTTACTAACTATTAAACTTATAGCACTATTAAAATTCCAAAAACGTTATTGATTGCGACTGCGAATTGAATATACTGTACATATAAGCAATTACACAAAATAATTGTGCGACAGAAAAGCAATAGCAATACAAATATAGTTTAAAGTAGAACACGTTTGAGCAATAGTAAGGACTGGTAAACGAAATATTAAAAACGATTATAAAAAAAAATGAAACTATGTGTGTGTTATCAGGTCCGCTAATAGTCGGCAACGTGGTCAAGTGCTCAAAAGCGCCGTGATTGTACTTGACGTGGCGTCGGTTCAAAAGCTACTGGCGCCCCTCTATTATCTCCTTCCGAAAGATATTTCACGACACTTCCATCTGCTTAGCGGTCTTGGAAAACAGTTCTAAATTTCGGTCACATCTCTATAAAATCAAAATAAAAACTTCAACCGGACAGCGCTACCTTGGCATCTTCGGAAGCAGGCCGGGGTAATTGTTTCCCCTGTGAATATCGCCTCCAACCCTTTCTTTCAAGTTAAAAGGATAAATATAGAACTGAAATGAATGAAAGAAATAATCAAAAGCCCTATAACCTAAAACTTCTCAAGGTTTTTGTTTCGTGACCCCATTTCTAAAAGACATTTTCCGACCTTTCAACGACTAATTAAAGCAGGGGTCGCCATGTCAAATTGATCTGATGGCTCATATAAAGTTTGATTTTACTGTATTATACAACGGAATCCAATAACAAAATATTAACCTACTTAAACTTTTCGATGCCTTGTTTAAAACAACCAAAAGGGTAGTTTTGAAGGCTGTTGTTTAAATACCTGAGCCCCTATTTAATTTAATTAGGTTTGATCAATCTTTCTCACAAGAGTCTTTTGATCAATATGAGATACAACTGAAGTAGCCCTACTGTCAAGTAAGACAACAAGCGTACTTTTCTTTTACGTCTTTTAGAATGAGCTCTTCAAGCTTTTTTTCAAGAAGTTTAATTAATCCATCTTAAGTAGACAAGAAAAATATTTTATCATTCTTTTTGAAAAGGTTGTACACCGCTAAGATATTTTGATATTAAGTTTATATTTCGTTATAAATTTCAAAGTTTCAACGTAAGTTTTTTTATTTTTTTCTTGGTTAGAATTTTGATGATGGCCAAAAAAGGAAAATTTCGTTTGCTGGAAACATAATGACATCAGTTACAGCAGCCGTAAAGAGCGAAGAGGCAGGGACAGCAGAAAAAAATTTGAGCAAAGTTTGGTTTTTTCAAACATTGAACATGCATTTTTCGGACAAAAGAAAATTATTTTATAAGGAAAATTAGGTAAAGAAAAGGTGCACAGCTATGACGTGAATTCTTTTTTGGCTCTTCAAATTATTTTTTGCGGCAAAACGAATCTATTTTCATGCTTAATTATTGGTGTCTGCTTCAATTTAACGTTAAAAACATATAAAAACAAAAGTTATCCCCATTAAAACTTGGTTTGATTTGACTTTCTCCACGGAATGAAGCAAAATTCTGAATCGGCTAATCTTCGCAAAAATTTGGAAAATGCTTCGTCTACCCAAAATGTTTTAGTATGGCACGTACCCTCAGCCTACTGGAAAATTACGGGCGTATCACTCACATTTTAGCAGCGATATTTAACCGACCAATGGAATCACCGAGAAAGCTTGTCGCGTTGCGTGTGTGAGCGTGCATCAAAAATACTGATTGTTTTTAAATAATACAGATGCGTGTGGGTCTAAGCACTTTTAATCTTACAAAATACAAATTGCAGTGAACAAATTCAATAAATGATTTATACATCAACAACAGAAAATTTAAAAACAGAAATTCAAAATTTAAACAATCAATCAATGCAAAAACCACAACGACAGTAAACAAGAAAAAATTTTGAATTTTTTTTATAGCTTTCATACATTGTTAAAAAGATTTTTAACGTAGTTGTGAAATTGATTATTAACTGGTTTCATTTTGATGTCTTTTTTTAAATGTGCTATGTCACTTTTTACTGACAGCTTCACACGAAATCTTTTTCTTGGTGTTGCAACAGATAGAATTAAAAACTTTATGGCAAAGTTGTTGGAACCGTTATGAAGATCGTTGCAGTCAATGTTACAATCACTTTACAATATATTAGAAACGTATTCAGCTCTGTCTCAGTAACTTCTGAAAGCAACTGAATTATAAAAATTGTCAAATTTAATACTGCAAAAGCAGTACAAAAAATTAGCCCAACCCTAACCTACTAAATCAGATTGTAGACATAAGATTCAAAGTTAGGATTAGCGTTAGGTAGACTGCATACTTAGCCAGTACCCTTTCCAAAAAGATCATCCGGACATTTGCTTATATGTATAAACAGAATTGATTGCAAAAAGCAACCTACTGCAGTCTACAAAAATGATATTGCGCATTGCGCTATTTTATTTTTAAGATTCAGAAAACTGTTTTATTATGAAATAAAATTAAAATTCTTCAATAAGGGAGACAAGAATCGGTCCAAAACTTGTTAAAAATCTATTTTATTTTAATTTAAAATCGATTTTGATCACAAGATCATCATCAGTTAACAATTCTATAAAGCCTGTGAAATTTTAAGAATAAAAATTAATAAAAAGTTATTGCAAAAAAAATTTTTTTTTTAAATAGTAAAGTAAAAATTCTTATCGAAAAATTTAAAAGAACTGTCAAAATTGTTAACTTCTAAACTGCTAGTGCAAATTAAATTAAATAAACTATACGATAATAAACATCAAGAAAAACAGCTAATGTATGTTCATAAAGCCGATTGTGATGTATGAAGAGTCAAAAGTTGAAATACAAAATTTCGTAGTAATGTAAATCAAGACAGAAATAATATTAGTGGTGAATTGAAGAGTGTAAGTGCAAGGTAGTGTAAGTGTAAGTAGGAAGTGTAAGTACTTCTTTTAAAATTTTAATAGCAATATTAAGAAAAAATGCCTGGAGAAACTATAAAAAGGAAGAAAGAGAAAAATATAATAGAAAGGTACAATAAAAAGAGAAGCATTCAACGTTGAATTGGAAGAATAGTAGCTTGAATATTTATAGAGGCATCTAATAGATGGATCCAGCGGGATTCACAAACGTCTAAATAAGAATTTGAGGTTGTTGTAAGAAAGTAACTGTATACGTAGCATTCTGAAATAGGTTTATTCTTATATGGAAAATCAGTGTGGTTATGTGGTAATGTATCGATAATGCTGCCTTTTCAGAATCCAATGTGCTGTTATTCCAAATATGGCGGTGCGTATTCCAACGTACGGAAAAACGATTTATAGTTTGACCAATATAAATTTCAGAGCATATATTACAAGCGGCATATATACCGAAATTAGTGCAGTTTAGGTTTTGCTTAAGTTAAATAATTTTACCGTTTTTGATTTTGATAAAATTAGTGTTTTGGACTATGTTTTTATGTGTTCCATGATTACCACATCTTAAAAAAAATTTTTTTTGCCAAACGAGTAGATTTCTTTTTATTTTATTCTATGACATATATTAAATTTAATCATTAATCAATAATTTTCAATAATTTTTTATTAATTTTTATTCTTAAAATTTCACAGACTTGATAGAATTGTTAACTGATAATGATCTTGTGATCGAAACGGATTTTAAATTAAAATAAAATAAATTTTAAACAAGTTTTAGACTGATTCTTGTATCCCTTATTGAAGAATTTTAATTGAGATGCGTTTCACGAGAATCGTCCTAAAATCTTCATTCAATAGGGTTAAACTGATCCACTGGGTTTTTTAACAAATTAAGCTTATTATGAAATAGTAATGAAGAATGAATAATGTTTTTTAATGGTGAACCTGCAGTAAATCTTACTACAACCGCTTTGAAAATTTACACAATAAAGCTTTCTGAAATATTTTTTTAAAGCTAGCTGCTTGCTACGTGTTTAACGTATCTATACTCTGTATTTATTATAAACACTAAAATCGCAATATCATGATATAGTTGTTTCAAACTCTTGAAAATAACTGGAAGAATTCAGAAACTTTTAACTTATTGGCAGTACGTTTCTGAACTTGTAGCAAACTTATTTTTTTGCCAGCCGTTCTCAATGCGATTGTGTTGATTTGAACTGTATTTCAAAGTTTATATTCGCACAGTATTGAATTAGTGAAATATGTTCGCCTGCATGTCACCAGGAAATCTCCCATCACGTGACCCGATATCGCGTGATTGTTGGTTGGGAAAAAGATGAAGGTCATTGACAAAAATAATAGTTAAATCCACTGGATATATTGGTAAATTGAATGGTGACGCGCCAGAGCGGAACAGCATCAAAGTTCACCTGAGACTGATCCAGTCGAAGTCCTAAGACTCAAACTGCGCGGGACGAACAGACGCAAAAACGAAAGAGAAATCTGGTCAATTATATGTCATTCTCAACCATAGAATCGTTTTGAATTTGAAGACTTATACCAAAAATCAACACTTTAAACAAAGTCTTCATTAAAAAACATTTTGAAGACCGGAAAAAAGGTCTACACTTTGCCGCAACGTATGATTTACTGAGTTGAACGTATTAGTCGCAAGTCAAGACATTTTTTTGGTCTTCGGCATGTTTTTTAATAAAAATTTTTTAAAAGTGACTTTTCAAGAAAAAAATGCCAAATTTTGCATTGCAGATTGCCTAATTATATGTTGTGAGAGATTTTTTTGCCCAAAAACTTGATGAATTTTTCCTGAATTAACGAGTAAACAACGTTTTGATAAAAAAAACAAAAGATTCAACCAAAATTCGAGAAAAAAATAAAAGATCACAAGATCTTGTCTAAAAACACAAGGGTGGAGGCACCAGTGATACTACCTTTTTAAATATTTGGACACCGCTATTCATTTTTTGCCTTTTATTGACAAAAAAAATTTTAGTTCTAAAGAATAAGTTACAGTTCGCCAAAAGCCAACAATTTCAATGTTAGAATATAGTTTTAAAATAAAGCAATTGTAGCAAATAGCTCTGAAATGACCGTTTAAGTAAATGAAAAAAAGTTTTTGTTTGTACTCGAGAAATTATCAACACAGAGCCGTGGAGTGCAAGGTTTAGATGATGCATTGTCAATCGCAAGCTGTCTAATATTTTTCGCTTCACTTAATATTTATCAACTGAACTAAAAGTGTGTTTTATCATTTATCAACTGAACTAAAAGTGTGTTTATTCTAAGACATGATTTTAGAACTTTGCAAAACAAAAACACACTTTTGTGAGCATTTTTTTATTTCGAAAAAAAGGAAAAAAGCGCGACTAAAAAATATTTAAACAATTATCGTATTATTCCCTTGCGTGAAGTCAAGTAAAGTTAAAAAAACGCGCCCGCTCATTCATGACCGACACGCGATCGGTAATCAAACAGATAACTGGTGAAGGCGACAACGCAGCAGTTTTCGATCGTGACTGAAGAACATTTTTCTTTGTGCACGTAGTATTTCAGCCCTTAGTGCAGCACTTGTGTCACATTTTTTCTTTTTAATTAAAATCGACCCGAGTAAAAGTTTTAAGAAGTTGTCAAAAGTAACAGGAAGTTCTGAGTTACTAGTTACTGCATGCTTGCTCAAAGCTTACTAGCTTTTTCCGGCTAAAGTTTTTAGTTGAAGTTTCCAGTGTTTCAACATTTAAACAGGCTTTTTGAATTTCACTATGAAAGCAGGGTGTACTTTGAGCTCTAGTATGTTAGTTAAAGTTTCCAAAACAGTTTCAGCGTTAAATTCGAATTTCAAACTATACTTTTGATAACTGCATGATAGGCTAGCTTTATATAAAAAATGTTTTTTAAATTAATTAAGATTTCGGATTCTTGTGATTCGTTTTTCTGTTTATTTTTAAAGCTTTTGACTTTACAAAGAAAAGATAAACTTTTTTGAACGGTTGAAGCTTTATTTTTTCTTTTTAGTTTGCAGGTAAACCACTAACTTGTACGTTATATCAAAGATCATTAAATAAGAATAGTTAAACTTTTATAAGGTCGTATCACGTATTCATGTGTAAGTCTCACAAAGACAGTTGAGGATTGAAATTTGTCTTCTCTAAATTGAGTTACATTGACTTCCATCTGCTGTTGTTTAGAAATTTTCGACTAATGTGTCAAGGTTTTCGAACGTTGTCTTTATCTTTACTAAAAGCCAAGTCTTGTTTTAAAGATTTTTCTTCACAAAAGTTTTAGTAATCTTTTTATTACCTTTTTTTTAGTAAAATGTAATGACAAATCAAAGTTAAACTTTCAAACAATGATTTTTTTCGTATTAGTTTTTATTTACCTGCTTTGCACAAATAGTTAATCGTAGGTGTCATTATTTTATTTATTATTTATTTTCCTCTATATTTAGCTTCCTGATTTGCGTTGGTGGCGTTATGCATAGGGTAGCTGTCAAGCAATTACCCCCACCTGCTGTACTTCCAGAAATGCTAAGATGTTGCTGTCCCGTTGAAGTTTTTTATTTTGTTTCTAAGTTTTTAACTTTATTGATTCAAACATTATTGAGTCTTAAAAACAAGAACTATGTTTTTATTGAAATATAATCAACATCTTAAAGTACCTTTGGACTATTGCTGTCGGTTTTTGAGGTTACCCATTGATAAAAGAATTATCGTTTAAATTAAATGAATAATTGTGTAATATTTTATTTATTCATTCATCAACTTTTTTATTATTTATTTGTAGCTGATATTACTTCTGCAACGTCAGAAAAAGTATATTCTTTAGGAAAAGCTAAAACGAAAATGTTCTCCATTTCTCAAGCCCTTTTTTAACTTCTTAAAATAATAGGTTACTTTCCTGTTATCGACCCACCATCAATTCCTTCCTGTTATTTTCAATACATTTCTCTTGGTTTCTTCTTTATTTTACCCTGGTGCTGAAAGGGGTATTTATTTCGGGTTAGTTTCACCGAAATAAATTGCTTACGGTGATTTCTTGAAAAGACCCCAAAAGTCTTGGGTTTTTCGTTCACTATTTGCTGATGGTGAGGCGATAACAGGAAAGGCATCTTTTGTAGAAAGCCCCCGCCAAAAAAAACACTCCCGCCGCCGTGCAGTACTTAGAACGCGGCAGGGGTATTTTTCTCAAATCTCACATTTTTGCATTAGTGACGGGGGCTTTCTACAAAAGATTCCAGGAAAGTACCAATAATAAAAAAGAAAATGATAAACAAATTTTAAAATCTTGCTGATGCTAGGTTTGTCAACCGTACTTTATTTCAAAGGTCACTTGTTCCTGGCCTCGTACAATATTGAGTTTGAATTTTTTAAATGCTTTTTTAGTCTTTATATTTTTTGTAATGAATCGATATTCACAATAAAAATACAATAAAAATTTACTTTTCAGCTTTCGATTAAAAGTGAAGATCTTGATTTCATTTTTAAATTGGTACCCAATCGTTACTTCTAGACCTCCAAATCTCTACGCAAAATTTTATGTAACTTCCCGTTTTGCAACAATAAAACATCGTTACCTACTTGTATCCTTTATATCAGGGGTCGGCAAACTGCGGCCCGCTAAGGTTTTTTATCCGGCCCGCGGAGCTCTTTTTAAAAACGCATACACTGATTTTAGCCACAGGTGGATAGAATTATATCGGGAACGCACAGTTTCAGGTTTTCACCTTGTTCATCTCGTAGGAGAGCACATTAGACCTCGAATCGAAGGAAAGACCTTTTTTTTTCAGAGATCACTATAATTTCGGGAGAAAAATAGTAAAATTAGGGATCAAATCGGAGTGAAGACCCTTTTTTTTTTTTTTTTAAAGATCACTATAATTTTGGGAGAAAAATAGCAAAATTAGGGATCAAATCGAAGTGAAGACCTTTTTCTTTAGAGATCACTACAATTTTCGGAGAAAAAATAGCGAAATCAGAGATCGATTTGAAGCGAAGACTTTTTTTCTCACGCTTTGGCCCGGGGAGGTCCAAAAAATCTAAATCTGGCCCCCGTCTTGAAAAGTTTGCCGACCCCTGCTTTATATCGTTTCTTGTCACTTCACAGAGTTGACTTTACTGTTTTGCGCACAGCTTCCAGCGACGTATTTTATAAAAACCCAGATTTCTTTAAAAGAAATCATATGCTATATTTTTCTCAAAAAATTTATTAAAATTGAAACGAGCTTGTTTCTTATGGCAAATTGCAATATTTTAGAAAAATATTATATAAAATATTCTTCGAAAAGTTGATAAAAAATTAGAGAAATGTTACAAACAACGCTCTTTAATTCATATTTTAAAAGCGCGTCGCCATTTTTACTCCTACATATCAAGGATGCTTTTTTGCGAACAAAAAACTATTACTTGCCAAACTATTAAAAATCTATTTATATTAGAGTTCTGAAAAAAAGTTTTTTTTCAAAAATATTGATACAACGCGAAATGGGAGCTTTTTCCTATTACGGCGCGAAGGGGAAGGGGGTTAATAATGAATAATTATTTATTTTCTGGAGAAAAAAAACTTAGAGATTTTTAAAAATGAAACCCTGAAACCCAGATTGGAAAAGAAAAGCTTAGATCTGGGTGGAAAAACCCAGGACTGGGATCCCTGTTTTTGGAATCTTTTTAAATTTATCAGTTTAGCGTCACAGAAATGACAAATGCGTCACAATGACAAATTTTAACACTTACCGTTGCTAAAAAAATATTTGCGTGAAGCACCAGCCCTTAGTGAAAGTTGCAGTTATGCACTTTTATTTAGGAGAAAATTGCCGGAAGCTTAAGCATTAAAACAATTCTTGACTTAGCTGGGGTTTATACTGTGCTATTACGCTCGATTGATTTTTATTTTGTTCATGCTGCTGGTTGTTATAATGTCTCTGCCAATGCGTTACTTAGTGACCCAACAATGTGAAGAAAGAAAATTAAGAGTTAAATATTATCGGTCATTTGAAACGCCGTCGTCGCTATTAAACTCTATGCACCTACGCTTTTACTGATAAAAAAATTTTATAAAAAATAAACTTTTATTTTTTTGAAATAAAGTAATAATACTCGATATTAAACTTGTAAAATGTTGCTGTAACAAAAACTACAGCTGTGGTTTATAAATAGGTTTTTTGAATCAAAAGTTATAATTTCGAAAAACTTTTGACACCCAGCACAGTCAAGGAAAAACAAATTTTAAGAACTTGATAGTAGCATACCGATTACCGTAGTTAATCTAAAATAACGTATAATTTATATCGACGGAATAAAAAATAGTAAAGCAGTGTCAACTATTGAAATCAATCGGAAAAGAAGAAAAGATGTGCAATAAAGTTGACTAAGTTTTTATTAATCACCCAAGTTTTCGTGAACTATTGCTCACTTTGTCAGATGTAACGGGATCCGTTGTAACCTGACCAAGTATGTGTAGAGAAGTATTTCAAATAATTACTACATTTTATCGAGGAGATGCCAAAATAATGATGTCCGGTAAAAATTTTTCTATCGCTTTTTTTTTAGTTTTTATTAGAGATATGACTGAAATTTAGAACTCTTGCTGAGACGCCAACAAGGAAAAAGTGTCGTAAAGTGTCTTTTCCCAAAGACACTACAGAATAGGTTTTAAACCGCCATCGTGTTGATCATAATTACTACGCTCGTAAACACTCTACTACGCTGCCAGTAAAATTTCAATTTTCAATATTTTTAACGATAATTTTCAAACTTTTACTTGCCTTATTTTGCTTTTTCGTGTTGTGGTTTGCTTGATTGTTTTGAAATTTGGATAAACATTTAGTAAATTAGTAATTTTTTTCTATTCTCAAGATAGTATTCTATTTTGATTGTTTTATTCTATTTCAATGGTGCTTACGCATCATTGTTGACGCAATTGTCACATGATAAAATTTGTTCTACTTTAAAGTATAACTGGTGTAAGGGCTTTATATACAGACCCCATTTGAATTCTCAGAGTATTCATATTGAACCTATTATTAAAAGAAGAAGACAATGTTTGTCGATATTTATTGAGTCAACTTAAGTTTTTGTGATTAGTTGTCGGGATGTTGATGATATAAAGCAAAATAAAATACTTTTACCAATAGGCAATATTTGTTTTTTTAGAGTATTTTGATTTAATTCAGTTAAAATTGTTAAAATTAAAAATTTTGAGAAACTAAATAGAAAATTCTAATGACTTCTGGCTTGGTTACGTATGGTTCTCCCCAAAATTTACTTACTCGTACTCCACCCCATATGCTCCACGAACCGATTGAAATGTCCCCAAACCCAAGTTCTCCTGCTTTGTCGACGGGCTCTAACGGTGGAACCCCAAAAAAGTCGGAGCCACCTAAACGGCTTCGTTATTGGTTGATCGACATGATTGACAGCGGGGAAATACCTGGGCTCCGATGGGAGGACAACTCTCGGACTATCTTTCGTATCCCATGGAAGCATGCTGGAAAGAACAATTGGAAAGAGGAAGATTGCAAAATATTTCAGGTACGTGCTATAAATAAATTTTACACACAAAAAACTTTGCAAAAGTTTTTCATAATTTTAGTAAATTTTATTCGAAAAAAAAATAAAATAAAAGTTGCAGAAATTTGCTTTGCAGTCATAACCTTAAAAATGAATTTCCCAAAAATGTCAAGTATATACATATCGTTTAGTTTCAAATATTGCTTTTAATATGCTTGCTTAATTTTTTTCCTCTCGATTCATAAACTCATATAAAAAATTTTTTAAAAGTAATTAAAACAAAATTCGTTCCAAGTTTGTTTAAATTTTTGCGAAACCAGTGCATGCTTCCGGTTCAAAAAGCAATGTACGTTTCATGTTGGGATATCATTATCTCAAATCGCAGTTTCTCTTAAAAGGAATACGTCTTCCATGACTTTTTTGCCATATGCTGAATGAACATTGGACTTTTTTTTCGATTAAATGCAAAATTGTGATTGATATAGCCTAAAAATGTAAATTACAAAATGCTTTTTTTGTGTTTTGATAAAACCAAATAAAAAACATTTTTTCGAGTGGTCTCGAGGGAAAATCACATTTACTTTAATGCCAAAAACCCATTTCTCTCAAAACTAGTTAAGTGTTTTTGTCCAATATTCTACCAATAAAAGCAAAAATTTGGGGTCTTCAATCGATTTCTTAACTGTCACTCTTGTTAAGTGCTTTACTTTCTGCAAGCTAGTGATAAAAAAACAACTTTATTTTAAATTACTGAAATATTTGAAATTATAAAATAATTGCTATGTTTTTGTTTCAACGTTACACGCTTTGTGTTTTCAATTCAAAACTGTGTTCACGTTTTACAAATTGGTGTTTGTTTTTGCACTCATTAGCGCAGCTTCATAAAAATTGGCACAGTGGATGGTGTAGGGTTCGCTATCAAGCTAAAACGTGATATGCCGTCAACTTTTTACGTTGTGTACAGTCGAAGTGCGAAACTTTTAAACCGGAATTTTCTCTTTCAATGTTTTTACGCTAAACTAACTCGGCCTTTCTCCACATTTATCTCGCTTTTGCTGCTTACATTTCATTGCTTTGTTTCACTCATATACTTTTGACACAATACGCAAATTTCCGTCTCACTTCATGCATTGACGTAATCGCATTATTGAATCTTGCCAAATTTACATGATGTTGCGTGAAAGCAAGTTGAAAGTTTCGACTCTATGTGAAAAAAATTACCGATACTGTAAATGATTGCTTTTATTTTCATATTGGCCTATGTTTGAGAGCATTGCGCTTTACCCAACATTTTTTCAAATATTTTGGAAACAAAATATTCCATCAAAAATCTGTTATAAAATTAACTTTCGGTTTGTTTCATTTGCAGACACGTTGACTATGAGCGGCATAAAATTTCGAAATCTTGTATGAATAAATAGATGTTTAGAGTCACTCGATCGATTCAGTTGACATTCGTTGCAATTCGTGGAAGGAACAAAAACGACAGAAAATTCCAGCTTTTTTTTTGTTCCAGGCTTGGGCTGTACACCGTGGAAAATACAAAAAAGGAGACAAAGTCGACCCCGCCACATGGAAAACCCGACTTCGGTGTGCCCTTAACAAGCTGGGTGACATCAAAGAACTAAAAGATCGAAGCAACCTTGAAGGAAACGATCCCTATCGTGTTTATAAACTCCTCCCCGAACAAGACCGCGGTGAGGCTACTAATTTAGAATCTCAGATTGGGCCGAAAATCATTTTTGAATTCGAATAAAAACAAGCTACATTTTGTTTGGTTCTGTGCCAACCACAACCTGCGGCTCAGTTCCGGTCTATGAGATATTAATAACTGACGCGGCGAAAAGCGAATTGTTTTTGTATGCCATGCAAGCAATTATTTGCATTGAAATGGCAGAAAAACTAAAAAGCGAAAAGTTGGTTCTCTTTGGCTTTTCACATTAAGGGGAAAAAGGTGGAAATGAAACTCTTATTCACGACACAATGACCACGCGGTTTTTCTCTGCGAGCCTATGATGGTTGTTCATAATTAACAACTGTCTCTACGTTCGAATTGAAAATAATTCTAAAGTGGAGCTTTTCTTGCAATTCAAATTGTGGGTGTATTTCATTGAGGTGACATACAAAGTGATGCTTTTATTTTTGTATCGCTTTATAAGGAGTATCGCTAGCACACTAATCGTTTCTATTAACACTCGTAAAGTTTCCCATTAACCCCAAATATGTCTTCATGCTCTTTCGGTGCTTTCTCGCGTCTGAAATGCTATTACGTCATTTTTTTATTTATTTTATTTATTGCAGCTCAGGAACCTGAAATCTATCCTCGAGAGTCTTGGCCCCGAGAATCAGTCAACCAAATTGGTTCCCGTGAAGTGCCCGGTAAGTCGGTTGTTACGATTGTTGTTTTGAATCAAACTGTGGCCGTATTAAACGAAAAAACTGCGACTAGTCGAGAACAAATTTAGATTTTGAGTGGGTTGAAGCGGCGCATTACTTTGGGGGTTTTACGTTGATTACGTATTTCAAATGTAAATAGATGAATTACCACAGATTCTCTTGGTAGCTACTTCCAGCGATTAAAAAACTTTAAAAAACAGTTTAAGTCGAAAAACAAAAAATTCTTTGCTTTGATTTAATGTATAGTACAACGTCAGTTTGTAACGCTTTTACTAAAAAAAGTCTCGTTATCACTGTGGGACTCTAGAAAGCGGCTGACTGATTTGTTTGGTAAAAAAAGTCACATTAAAATTTGCAATCTTTTCCCGAACAAACCCAAACGACAGACCAAATTAAACAGCTGAACCGTAATATGCCCGAGGCTAATCACGATCTCAAAATTCTTAGTCGACCAGACTAGAATAATAACTGGAGGCGATTTTTTAACCGCTGCATGTCAACAGTTTTTTTAAAAAACCGCGGTCTCGTTACTCTACTTTTGTCCGACCGCTTTATCAATTTAGAATTGAAACAACATCAACTTTTGTTTGCAAAGCAATTTTATTTTATTATACTAAGTTCATGAACATACAACGAACTGACTTGTTTACAGATTTTTTACGAGTTACTCTCATGTGAAGTAAATACACTTTCACGGTTTTTTCCAAAGTATCCCAAAGCAGGAACTAGCACGAATAATATTTTGTTGGGTCAAAAGCATTTCTCAAACAAAGGAGGGTTTCTTAAATTTCATTGTACAAATACATATTGTTCGTATATAAAGTTGATACGTGAGAATTTAGGACTGTCAGGTATTTTGAGAAAGTTTAAACATTTTAAAGCACTCAATTTGTCCATGAAAAATTTATACTGTTCATTTATTTTTAAAAAAAGTATTTTTCTCCAGATGCTGACAAGTCGTATATTTATTATATCAGAATATATCTTTGCTTTCTGTATTTATTGTCACTTTAGCATACATGTGCGAATACAGCCTCCATAATTAGATCCCGTTATGTATTAATAGACCTTTATTCAATCAATAAAACCCGTAATCTCGTTACAGCAACTTGATAAGATGACTGACTGCTCTTTTAGAAATGTAAAAACGTTTAAAGTTACAAGATTTTTAATGAGAATGAAAGAGTACGGATGAAATAATTAAGAAATTTTTTACTTCAGAATTTCCTTAGGGGTTCAAACTATAGTCGGTTTTCTGCATTGGATTTCAAGTGTAAAAAAAAGGTAGATCTTCGTCACGCACTGCTTACTTCCATTAGTTTGACTGTTTCTTTCAATTTTTTACCGATTTTATTTCCACCAATTTTGGCGTCTTAGATTTTTCACCGATTATCAGTAATAACTTTCAGCGTTTTAAAGCAATTGGTGGATTGAGTGAACCTTCAATCGGGGAATTTTTACACCAAAATCGTTTACAGTGAATGATTAACAGAAGAGTAATCACCAGATAAAGACTTATACGCTTTTCAATTTGAACAAATTCGATATGGTATTGAGATAAAGCCGAGAACATTCATCATGGTTTATAAAGGATCTCAATGTTCGAAATATTACTCTGAATCCTTCACACATACAATAGTAGAAAATAAACCCCTAATCTGTGGTAGACTTAGATTCTAAAGAAAAAATAATTGATAGAATGTCGTTTGATGATCTGAATGATCTTTTGTCTAAACAAATAGTTTTGCGGCCAGTGATTGGCCATTTTGCGTACACCTAATTTGCGAATCATTTTCCGTTTTCTGCACATGTTTTGTATTCTTTAAGTTTCGTGTATTCAACAACAAACGTCACAATTTGAGTTAACAAGATAAGAGTATGCTTGCTTATTCGTGTTTGCAGTTACCTTAATGAAGACAAACTCCAGGCTGTGATTAGTAGCCAAGCCTAGTTCAAAAATCATAAAATGTTTTTGCATTTTTTAAAAAACAAGCCTATTCGATTTTTCTAAACTTTTGTTTGTATTTTTGTCAAAAAGATTACGTGTCGTATCATCACCAGCAAAATATCCAAATGATGTCATCAACCACACTGGACGCTTCACCACAGGAAAAGCATTTCGCTGCAAATCAACCAGCTCTTGCTCGTATGTTATGACTTTGCGGTTTACGTCATCGTTGTTGTCTTATAGGCGCTTCAACATTCGTTTTCATTCTAGCGTAATTGTACACTGTCAATTTTTTTCTTGCTTTGAGGTTTATTACATGCGTGGTTGTTTTGTTGAAAGGAAAAGATTAACTAAACTGTAAACGTACTTTTATCACGCATCTATTTTGTTCATGACAGGTACAACCGCATGTTACCAGTTGCTGCTATAGTAGATTAAATAAGGCAATGAATTTAATTTTAAGGCTATGGATTTTTACATGCTACTCTAGATAAAGTTAATAATTAATCTTGTGGCACCCATTGAAATAGCTTGCTAGGACTTTTTGTGTGTCGTCTCTTCGAAACTAAAATCTTAGCATTACAAAAAGGTTGAAAAAGTTTAAACACGTTCACTGCATAAAGGTTTCCCAATAAAATGTTTAAGAAATCATTATTATTATTATTAACATACGATAAAAATGCTTTCTTTTTTAACTTGGAACGTTATTTTGTAATTTTTTAAAAAAAGGTTACTGAGCTTTCTAAAAGGCAAATATACATGAAATAGTGGAGTAAAATTTTTTTTCCACTTTTAGCTACGAGTATATGGTTATTTTGTTAACGACTTTAAATTAAGACAAAGTTTAACGTTAATTTCAAAGAGTAATGCTTATATTTTGAGGATTTAAATACTTAGAAATGTTGTCTTCCAGATGATGGCTACCACGATCAAAATGCCATGCCACAAGATTTCAACGGAGTAAACATGAAGGTAATAATTGATCTATAATGAGATCTAGCAAAATTTTATAAACTCTCCAAGATTTTTATCAACTCTGGAATTAAACTCAGTTTCAGAGGGTATCTCCTGGAGGATTTCCCAACCAATCGAAACGACACTTGTTTGGATCATCGTATGGGCAAAGCCAAAGTTCAAACCAAGCTGCTCCGATGATGAACCAAACAGTCAATCCGATGGGATTTAACAACGCTCCGTCCAACTATAAAATGGAAACCGACGGATACGAGATGGGTGGATATCAGAATGGAATGGCGCAAGAAATGCAGCAAGCCCACTTTCCCGACCGTGCCCCCTGTGAGTTGGGTTTTGAGTAAAAAACTGAGTATTTAAAAGTCTTTTTTTGATTGATTTTTGAAGTTTATCAGTAGAACTTTATGCTTGAAAAACTAAATGATGAATTTGAGTGGTGAAGTGTTACATCTAGCAAAACAATTTCGAAAGCAGGTTTTTTCCAATTTGCTAACAATAACTTAAATGTCATTTTTCTTGAAAAAGCTAATTTTTTATGACACACTTTCTTGCAAAACCGCTGCTAATGTGTCTCGATTCTGATATTGGAAATTTAAAATTTTTTCTGAGCTTGTTCAAGTATTTAAGCTTGGATGAATTTTTGATAGCGCCTTGGGAAATGGACATTTTCATCTACTACCGCGGCAAAGTGGTCATTCACGAAATTGTCACAATGCCAACTGGTTGTCGACTACATTATGGAGACGCAAACTTGCAACTGATTGCAAAGCAGACTCACCAGCTTCCTAGCGGTGTTTTCGGTTCTGACTCGTTGCATCAGGTTCGTTTTTTAAGGTACACTTGCGCGAGCCTTTGTCTATTCCTAACTTGTTTCGTTTCCTTTTCTTCGATCGTTTAAGAAAGCGTAATGATTCGAAGATTTCTCAGATATCGGAAGTAATCGGTTAATGTTGGCATGTTGTAGATTGGCTTACTCGACTGCGAGTTGTTTTCGGTTTCACAAAAGCAGATCTCTCTGACTCGACATGTGCTTGAAAACATGAAGCGAGGCTTGATTCTTTTCTATGAAGATGGATGCTTTTACACGCGAAGATTGTGTCAGAGTAGGGTGAGTGCTTTGATTGGCCAATGGCATTTTTCTGCTCGCTCATGCTTGAATGCTTCGATAGTTTTGATTTTCGGCGTTTCACTGCTTGTTTTCAAAGCCACCAGAAACATGACACGTTATTCTGATGTAGGGTCCAAAAAGTATATTTTTAACTTTTTAAACATTTCCAAAAATCGTTACTATAGCGAGACGCCGAGTTAAGGTTTCGTTGCAAATTAAATTCACCAGTTGCTTTTTAAAGTTTGTTTATAGTTGAGGAACCTATTAAAATATAATGGCTGTAACTTAAGTTCATCGCACCTCGACATGTAAAAATAGACTGCAAAGCTAAACGACTTGAAACTAAACGTACGATGCGTTTGTTTAAAAAACTATAAAGCATTGTCTTTGTTGCTTATTTTAAAACACTTCCTCTGTAAGTGCTTACTGAAATCATTGTGCTAAGCCTACATCCGAAAAATCGTGATATGTGAAGACTTTTTTTTCGCAATCGTTTTAAGCCTTTCAATTGTTTTTTATTACTCAAAACATAACTTTCTTATGTCAGACTTAGGGTTTGAAATTTATACCATAAAAAGAATGTTTTTTGTGTTGTTGTTTGATGAAAACTTATAGCTCTAAAATATGAAACAGCTACTGTAAATTGTTCAAGCCAAAAGCCGACATTTCGTTTGTAGAAAATCTTGACAATGATTTTTTAGGAAGTTCTAGAGAAATAATATTTTTTTTTATTGAAAACTACTATTTAGGTGTTTTATAACAAAAGGTCTATAACAAGCGTATAAACTTTTTAAAAGTTACCAAAAATAAACTGAATAAACATTGTAGCCTCATCTATCAGTTCTATATTTTAATATCGTTTTTGCTCTGAGCTGAAGTTTTTTTCAAATTTACCCAGAAAAATTGCTAATGGATTTCATGCGTGTACGTTATTCATATTAATAATAAAAAAAGAGAGAAACGTGCTGCCAATTATAATTAGCATTTAAATTAATGGGCATTTTCTGGCTTTTATTTGCGCCAGTGTTGTCATAAAAGTTAAGATAAAAACTTTAAGTTACTGAACAATTGAAGATCTGAAACATTCTTTTGTTGAAAGTAATTGTAGATTATAATGCAAATCTATTCCTCTCATCAACTTAGCATGCCCCGTTTATTCTGTCATAAGTAGGGCAACCTTTTGCAACTTTTTTCTACCTTTCTGCAGCTTCTCAAATACTTCGAAATTATCTAGAACAGGGTTTCCCAAACTTTTAGTTCATCCTTTGGACACTGTAGCAGGTTTGCATGTACCTCCAAAATTTTGTGACGTTTCTTTAAAAAAAAGGTTTTCAGTTAGAATCAGCCACTAATTTTCCCCCTATTCATGCCCAAAATCAAGGTGATCTCTGAAAAAAAAAGGTCTTCACTTTAAATCAGATACAAATTTTCCCAATTTATGCCGAAAATCAAGGTGATCTCTAAAAAAAAAGAAAAGTTTCACTTTGCAGCAGCCAGAAAATTTTTTCATTCAAACCCAAAATCACGGTGATCTGTAAAAAAAAGTCTTCCCTCTTAATTGTCCTGTTTGACGTAATTACAATCGACCGGATTCGAAAATTCTAGACATTTGAGTCTATTATTTCTTCCGGACACGGAATTTAACTTAAATATGGACATTCTATCACATAACAATGTACCCCTTGAGAAGCCTAAATGTACCCCAGTTTGGGAACCCCTGATCTAGAAAGATGTTTCCCGAAGTTTGACAATGCAACTTGTCGCTACTTTTTTGGTTTAACATACAACTTTTATCAAGTATTGCGCCAAATGTACATCTGAAATTGATTAGGAGATTTCGAATTGAAGGGTGACCTAAAAGCGATAGTGGAAATGTCCCAATCAAATTTTAGTCCAAAAATGGACGTTAAATTGTAACAATGATTACACCTTTCTTTGGTGTTAAGCGAGTTGAGCGAAGTTTTAGCATGCTGACCAACGATTGGCAAAGCATCACCGTTTTTCCAATGATTGTTTGAAAATATTAAGCGTCACATGTAAATAAATTACATGACTTTGGTGTTTCAGTTTAAAATACTTGCGTTAACAAAAAGTGGGTTTGGCTATGAGACAACTGCAGAATATTTGTATCTTTGCCTGTTACACTAAAATTATTCTCGCACTCCGTTTCAAGGATATAAAAATTTGAGTAAAAAGCGACATCACAATTCTTTAACAAGATGTCAGAATTACGTAATAAGAACTATAATTTTTTTCACAAGAGTTTCAGTGACGTCATTATTACGACACATTGATTACGATATAATGTTTTTTTACTAGCAGTTTAGAGGAAATGAACTCGTGTATTTTTTGCGTGCCAAACAGGATATAAAGACGGAACCCAAGAGTTTCGTGCTTTCTGTAAAATGTACAAAAATAAATTGACTTTTCGTCGTGTTCGAAAAGTTGTTTGTTGATGTTTCGATTCTCGCTTCATTTTAAAAACAGATAGTTGTTGGACACGACTCGAAAAACTGACCGGTCAGCACGTGAGTTTTGGTGGTACCTCCTGAAAGCATTTGTGCACTGTTAAAAAAATTTACTTATTTTATCTGGCAGCATAACCACGGACACATCCGTTATCAATTTTCTATAAAATTTCATTAATTTTAGGGATATTTCATTAATTCATTTTACGTATTTTACCAATAAAAAAATTTCCGTATTTTACCTGACAGTATAACTACGGACACATCCGTAATTTTTTTTGTGTACAATTTCATTACTTTTGAGGTATTTTCCAGTAATCTATTTTTACGCTTATTTTCATTCACCGATTTTACATATCTTAATAGAAAATATTTGCAGGAAGTTTTTCAAAAAACTTTCTACGAAATTTGTTCGTAAACTTTTAGTTAAAATTTTAAAAGGTAATGCCAGACCATTTTTCAAATTACAAATTGGTTATACCTATGGGCAGCCGAAATAATGTCGGGGTAACTTAAATTTTGAAATAAATTCAGATTATTGAAAAATATACATAAAAGGAAGAAAGTTTTTACTGATCTTTACCACAGTATTTTTAGGCATTTTTTTAATTCCAAATAATTATGTTTCTGTAAGTAAACTAGTGGTACATGTTATAAACTATAACTTTTACTTAATTACAACAAGCAGCACCACCCAGATACATTGTAAAAGCAAAATTGAATATCGCAAAATTGCTACTCTAAGCGCGGTGGTTTTTTTAAAACGCATTTTTAATGATAAAACCAAATCGATTTTTTTCTTTACCGTTTGCATCAAAACAGACATCGCGAAATCAGTTTGAATGGAGAAATCTGTTCCTTTACGAACTTGGATTTTAAATAGATATACAAACCATTGTTTCTTTTGTAAATGATTTGCAGACAAGTCCCAGTTTAATTCATTTTATTTATTTTTTTAAGCGTTTTCGCTCGATAGAACAGTTGGTTTGTCAAGCTTGCATGATAATCTTTAATTAAAACTCCATCGATTACATCACGACAAGATGTAGAGTATCGATTAATAACAGCACAATCTACCTTAAGTTTTTAATTCTACCAAAGTTTCTAGTGTCGGTAATCTTTATTTGGCTTTTAGTTTTTATTCAGAGATATAACATTTAGCGCCGCTTTTTTAAGGCCGCCAAGCAGAGGAAAGTGCCATAAAGTGTCTTTTTCAAGAACTCCACAGAATGAAGCGGGTAAGTGTTGAACCTTGACCACGTCGATTGTCTTGTCATCAATACGACGCTTCTATCTGACTTGTCACTCTGCCGACTTCGCGTTGACAACGCGCCAATCATCATCGTAAAGGCTTGTTTCCATGGTTTCCACAACGAGCGTCGAATAGAGTATTCCTTTTTTTTATTGAATTTTTTGCTGCGCTTAGCGCTCGCTTAGATTTTAGGCGCGAGATGATCAATAAAACAAACAAAGAATGCTCCATTCCACGCTCGTAGTGGAAACAAGAACTAAAAAAGCA
The DNA here is from genome assembly GCA_963680785.1 of Diplosoma virens. Classification (NCBI taxonomy): domain Eukaryota; kingdom Metazoa; phylum Chordata; class Ascidiacea; order Aplousobranchia; family Didemnidae; genus Diplosoma; species Diplosoma virens. Next base: position 22,375,930 of record OY796897.1, on the reverse strand, counting down.
AAATATCCCAAATTCTATCGATTTTGTAAATCTCCGATAAACGTAAACACATAACATTTGCTTTATCTTGATATTATTTTAAACTCGTTTGAAGTTTAATTGGCAAAAAAACTAGGGTTTTAATTAGAATACAATTAACTGTTTAAGAAAAATATTGTATTAACAAATCCACACGTATTTTGACTTTAGATCCTTTTCACCAATTAACTATAACAAAACGCACCTTGATACACAGTTAAATAATTAAAATTTTACTGCAATCAGATTCAAGCAGAAAGTATTTTGCTCAACACCCTATAATGACATTAACCAATTTATTATGCGCATTTACAAATTTAAAATTTTTCATTTTTCAACATAATAAAATAAGTTGGTTAAGTTTACCTGTTTATACCATACCTTTTAAATATTCAAGGAAAAAAAGAAATAATCACATGAATGATTTTGATTGGGTGGAATTGAATTAAACGTATTTTTACGGAAAATCAACGAAAATTTAACTGAAATCTTCAGTAAAACGTTTTACAATGGAACATTACAGTCAATTTAACAGTCACATACTTAATGTGAAATCATGCATGAAATATTAAGTTTGTATGCAAAGGGGTGTCCACTTTTTACTTTTCGTTGTGCTTGAAAATTATTTTTGTATAGTGACTTTTCGTCCTTCGATTAGAAAGGAAGATTTCTTTTCAGTTCAGGAAAAATTGTTTGTTGGGAGGGGCAAAATTTAGGAAAAAGGTATCTCAATAAACGCAAAGTTTAGCGTATTACGGAAAATGTTTACTAAAAACTTAGCAAAAAACATAAAAAAGTTTTTAAATTGTAAAATTCGGCTACGGGGTTTTATTTCCTTCACCTCAAATCTTTGGTTTAAAAAGGTTAAGGGCTCCTGATGCACGCATTTTTTGTCTCCACTTAGCACTAAACAAGATTTAACTAAAGTGAAGACCTTTTTTCTCGTCTGCACTAAGTTTTAGAAAACGTTTTCTTCAAGCGTTAAAATTTAATTGCTGATGATAAGCTGTTTTTAAGGTGTGCGCTTAAACTAAAATATATAACATCGTGGTAAATTCAAGTTAAAACTAATAAAACGACTGATTTTTGTTACATTGTTGTAGTAAACTGAAGCTATTTTTTTGGTTTTAATTTGAATTTACCAAAATATTATATATTTTGTTCAGGCGCACATTTTGAAAACAGCCCACCGTCTGCGACTAGTTGAGACTGGTTTTTCAACATACAGTAATACCTTTTTTCTAATTTTTTTCCCCCTTGCTAAATTACTGTCATTTTCTGTGTAGCTCTTTTCAAAAAAGTTTGCTGATTCTTCGTCTAAACCGATTTTTTTATGAACTTGTTGGATCGATTTTAGTCGAGATTATATAGTTGTAGAAAGATTTCAAACGAAATGCTTCTGTCTTGCGAATTTTGAAAGGGGGCATTATCTGTTTCCCCAATGCCCCGCGTTTTAGAAACATTGCAAAGCAGAAAAAACTGCCCTTCATAGTCCCCTAATTGTTTCTTGTTCTCATCCAATTTCCGCGCACCTGGATCCAGCCCCTATATTTGGGTTGTTTTCGCCGACCCAATCACCTAAGTAAGGCGCAGCCAATAAAACAGGTTAAAGACGATTAATTTTACTTTTCACTGAGCATGAATTTTTACTGCATAAACTATACAAAATTGTTCTGAAAGTTGACAACCAAAAAAATTTTTACGTTTTACAATATATTTTATCAGCTAGCAAGTAAATAATTTCACTGTCGATTATTTAACATTTAATTTCATAAGCCAATTTTACGGATTTTTGCGTAAAAAATTTTAAGGTTAAAATTTACGTGATTTTCCTGTAAAATTTACGGATTTATTAACAGTCTGTAGTTCGCTGACCACGTGACAATCGAATTATTCAGTTCCTTTCCGGACGTTTTCATGCAAAAGCTATTCACATTTGCCAGCTTAGTTTGATGAATGACAGATTTGCGGCTTTGTAAATATCTTTATTCGATGTCATATGATGTATGCACCCGGTTAGTAAAGCTGTCGCAGTTTTATGCAAAAAGCGTATTAGAGTTTTTCGTCCTTGCTATGCGTTTGAGGTGGAAAATCTGATGACGTCTAGCCGTCCGTCGTGTGCAGAAAACGCGCCGTTCTTCACACACCAATGTACCGACGTATCGTTTCACACAAAAAAATTTCTATAAATAGTTAAACAAAGCTGTGACAAGTCTGTTGGCACTATTCGTTGAGCAAGACTCTTGATTTAGCTGATTTTCTATTTCAACGCTTTAAAATTTTTTTAGGTTTTTATTTTGGGACCTGAAACAACTGGTGATGCGCCAGAGAAACTGGAAAGGGAAGAAAAAGTTAAAGTGTTCGACTACAAAAAGTTTCACAGCCATCTTGAACAGTATTTCAAAGGAGGAAGATCGAAAAAGCCCGAGGTGATCATTTAAAACTTTTTGATATCTGTGAACAGTGCGGTCTGCACGCTTCTAAAACTAGTCAGGCATGGACATCCGGGTCGGCTGCTGTACGCCTAGATTTTGTGACGCAATTTAGTTTGGAAATACGTTCGGATTAATTCCGTTCAGCTTATTAACAACAAACTGCCATTTTCGAATCCAGTTTCTAAATCAATTTATTAAGTAAAAGATAAAAAGAATTTAGCTGAACTTTTTTGCTTCTTCATCTAAACGCATTCGGTACCTAATATCCAAAGTACGTAATAAGTTTGCGAGCCTTACTGCAGAATCAACTACAGTCATGGTTTCGTATTAAATTTAGCGTTTGAATAAACTTCTATTTGAATTGGAAAACAATCTTTTCAAAAATACACAAGTAGTTTGAAACGTTTGGCATTTTGCAGATGTTTTACTGCCATAAAAGATATATTTCAAGTGGTCGTTGTGGGCTGTCATTGTGATGGCTCACGTAAATTGTTTGATAATTTGTCTTCCAGATTGAACTGAAAGCATCTTTCGGTCAAAATTGGTCGATCAAAACTCCATTTGAAAAAAATCTGGTTACTTTTTCGATGATTCCAAGAGCAGCTCATTACTATTTATCGAAGGTAAATTTATAATATCACGTATAAGACTTTTTGATATGTAAATTTTTATTTTTAATAAAAAGATAAATTTTTAATATGTAATAAGACTATCATATTTGGTTAGCAACTTCTTACGATTTATTTAAAGTAGAGATATTTTTAACAGAACTGTGGCTAAATTGGTGATCTTTATATCATTTCGATTTCTTGGTGCTATTTCTTATCGTGCTTAAACAATGTTAAAATAGTTGAAATGGCAAAAAAATCGCTTTTCAGTAAAACATGAGTATCTCGATTTCATTATACTTGACTTTTAACACAAAACCCGACTCGATCAGCTTCATTTGATTACACTCGTCATTTCAGCCGCATCGTACGCACAGAAAAATATAAATATTAAGTCTTCAATTCAATAAAAAATAAAAAAATCTTGAAAAATTTTTCAAAGAGTATGAACAAGATTGGTATATTTCTTAATGTTCTATAAAGATTCGGAATATTGCTAAATCTACTGTTCCTAAGTTATAACAAATTGCACAATTCAGATGGAACCTTGTTGTATTGTGTTCCGAATTTAGAGAAGTGTTTTAAAAGATAAAAAACTCAAAAATTGACAATTGCGCGGGCCTCGAGTTCGACATGCCTGCCCTACATTACCTATATCTGCTGTTTAATCAGTTCGATGAATGGATTTCAACCTTATTGTCTGGGCGGGGACATGATTTAGTACTGCTAAATCAATCGAGAACCGTCTAAAACTTTACGAGTTTATTCGAAAAGGCGGCAATTTAAATCCTTAGCATGTAAACACCTGCCTTTTCACGCCGAAATTTGAAATGAGTGACCAATCGAAGTACTTGCATGTTCTAGGTAAAACAAAGGACGTCATCATATTTATTTAAATCAAAATGATTACAATTTTTTCTTTAGCATTTTACGACACTTGCTGTACAGTCCTGTTTAGAGATACTTTTTTCTACTGTACTATTTTGGTTCAGCACTTTTGAATGTTCATTGAACGTTTAGCAAGTTGTAAGCAGACAGCACCAAAGAACATTGCGGCATTATGCTTCACGCATTCGATTTCGATTCTTTATCTGAGACAGTATACTTGCACTGGTTTTGTTCGCAGAGCTGATCATAGTAGGAGAAAATATTATAGGTTTTGTAGCTCCCATCAGTCCATTGTGGTATGAAAAGGAGTGGTATTGTGCATTATGCACACAGATGACTTGAAGCTTGGAAATGTAAGCCTAACGATGTGTGGGCATAGAACACCAAAAGGGTACTATTTGAGGCATTGTGCTTCACGCACGCCAAACCTAAGCTCGCTGCCCGATTGTGGTTTGGAGTTCTCATTCGAGATCGTCTGCTTGTCGTGGGTTTTAATCATCGGTGTGATGCACCATGTGCAGCAATGCATTGACAGAAACCACAAACCTTAAATCTTTTTTTCGCTGGCTTAGTTTGTTAGTGCCATTAAAAAAAACATCTTAAGATTAAGCTATCACACATTATAATCTTACAACACCCTTTTCATTATTAAATCTTACAAGAACTTTAACGAAGTTTCAAGCTATTTACACCAAGATTATCGATGGGCTCTGACCATTTCCGTTTGCTCCATGAGCATTCTTTCGCTGGCATGGGCAAATGAAGCTTGTTTAAAACTATTTCTTCGGTCATGGCCGAAACACGACTTCAACTTAGTTTTTTTTTATTTAAAGAAGCAGCTGCTCGAAATTTAGCATGTTTAGTTTCAGAACCGAACACTTTCGATTTGCAAAAATCTGATTTCAAAGCTTTACACGATCGTTTTGCAAAGATCGTTTGTTTTCACCTTACGAGTAAAATAAAAATGAAAAAAAAACAAGTTAAAATATGGAATTTTGCCTTTGACTAGTCTCGTTTCATGATAAATATACGGTTACAAAGTTTGATAGGGTGTCTATGTAATTAAATAATACTATTTCGTTAGTCCATTGCAAAACTATACGCCATTAACCTATTTATCGTTGTTTCTCGAGACTGAGGTCGTTTTTAAAGTGAGTGGATCGCGAAAAATTATTGTCAAACATTGTTCGTGCATTATTCCAAAAGGCTAAGGCTTTTTCGGATGTAAATTTTTGATTGAAGTACCGCAAAATATTTGTTTTTTCAAGTGCAGTAAAAGTGAAAAAGTGAAACAAAAAGCAATTTTTAGTTGTTACATATCTCGTTTTGAAAACTTGCCTGACGAGCGCTTAGGTCTAATAGACAGTCCATTGCAAAGCACCATGAAGTCTGCATTCAACTGTAAACTGGAATAAAATCTCGAAAATGGTTTCGATGCAAACGTCAGTTGAAAAAGGTTAACCGACAGTTGTTTGCAGCTTGCACCACTTTGAGAAAACTTTTTACTGAATCTAGTTTCGACAGAAGTAGTTTAAATTTTATAAAGAGGCAGAATGACGTCATCGTATTGAAATTTTGCAGCTGAATCTGCAGCCTTTGTCTGCTCTATATTTTCTTTTTGTAAATAACAAATGGCAAATATCATGAAATCACTTGTGCAAAAAAATTGGTGAGCATTAATCTGCAAGTATTTATGAATATAAAAAAGATTTTTAAAAGAATTGAAAGAATAAGGTAAATGAAAATGTCCCAAGGGCGGAATGCATTTGATCTCTTAAACATGGTATATAAATGACCTTGCAAAATTGGCACACATTTTTCGCAGCTATTAAGGTATTCTTTTATAACTTAACCTTTACAAAATATTTTCATACGTATCATAACTGCAGCTGTTTTTATTTCCAAGTAAGAGCGTGCTTAAAATGCTTTAAATTTTAATGCTTTTTCCAAAATTGTCCTTCTGCTTTTTGTTTTTGTGTCATATTAATTATTGAAAGATTATTTTTGAATGCATTTGCAAGAAAGTTTTCGATTTCGATTGCCAAAACTAGTTTTTTTGAAAGTCTTATTTACTTTGACGGGACTTTAACGCCTTCGACATTCATAACCTAAAGCTGCGCAGCATTACGCACAACCGAAAAAAATTTCGAAAAATTTATTTTTTTTGTGATATCTCAAGTCGATTGAAATTTGAAGATTTTTTTTGTATACTTGGGAATGATATGATTATTGGCTGATGTCACTTTTTCAAATCACGTCTTTTCTCGGAAAAGTTGTGACTCGTGGCTGTTGTTTTTTAGTTGATTTCGGTCATTTTGCGCAATTACTTTTTGCATTAATTTTATGGTGACCACAACTCGAAACGTCTATTTATCAATTTTTAAGCTAAAGGCGAGTTGAAATGTGGTTGTTGACGTTCGTGCCTACCGTACGCGAGGCCGGGGTTCTATTTCCGGGTGGACCCAGTCAAATAGCGATGCTGCCAACAATGCTCTATTTCTGCGACAATGCCATATAAGTGGCTGTCTTGTCCCGGCGTAAGATTGCAAAGATAAGATGCGCGTATTCATGTCACGCTCGGGCGTTAAAAACACGGATAAGAATAAAACAGCACGGATAAGAAAGTTTTTTTAAATTTAAGTCAGCTTTTTGAAACCGTATCTGAACAAACTCGATAGTTGCAGCGATTTAATATTTGCCTACTTCCTCCTCTGCAGATCAGTCAGCAGAACGAAGTATTCGAGAGTTACAACAGTCTGGTCGAAGACATGTCGGCGATGCCCAACAGCAACGATTTCCTTGCCGAACGCGCGACCAATCATCTCGATCGCTTGCTCGACGAAGTGCTTACCAATCTCGACCCCAATCTGATCCGACCCTTCTCGGACGCCCCAACCAGCCAGCCCCACGCCCCGAGCAGCCAGGGTCACGTTCCGACAACAAGCACTCACTCGACCTCGGCTTTCGGGCATAACGAGCTTTTTCAGCGCAATGTGATTCCGATCGCTCCGATCTCTCCGGTCGCTATGACTGATGTTGAAATGGGGGGAATGATGTAAACTGTAATGTCAGTGATGCCAAGTACGCAACAAAGGAAATCGATGTCCTTCCCGGTCGGTTTGATCCGGTTTGGAATTGCAACAGCTTTGTTTAAAGAAGCCGGTCTCGAACTTTTGCTTGTGTTCATATTAGCCTATGTTACATATGCTCTACGACTAACGTACTCTACAAAACTTCTTGTGTAAATAGTCCAGAAAAATAAATGTATTCCTTTTGCCGCGAACGAGATCTCTGTTTATAAATGACAGAACTTATAGTAATGTTATTTAGCGGCTTTTTAATTAACCAGGTTGTGATGTTTGTATTGTTTAAAATTTACTGGATAATTTATCGTCACTTGATTATTGATTTTCGTCGTCTTATTGCTTCCATCGCTCTGGATTTGTTGGTTTTGAATTTTCGATAGCCATGACTTTGTTTTTCTATTTACTTTTTCCATTAAGTGGTAAAACTAACCCTGCTGGATACCTCAACATTGCGAGACTAAGCTTTAAGTAAAGTGTGATTATGGCACATTGAATGCACTTAAAAATGAAAAAAAAAAAAGGAAATTTAATGATAACAGGGATTTCAGCAGCTTTGCCATGTGCGTATGAACCTCAAGTTACTTATAAAAATTTGAAAATATACTAAATTTGGAAGTAGTTCTTTTGCGTTCTTGTTATAATCATCTTCATATCAAATATCTGTTTATCCGGACTTGCAAGTTGCAAGATGCTGAATGACGTGTTTTCCTTTGTAGCAAATGTCAAGTTTCCATCGACTTTAAAAAGTTTTTTGTTTTTATTGGACGGACTTTTTTTTGCTGAAGTGGCATAAATGTGATTAAAAATTGAAGAAAAAAGAAAAAATTTCTTCAACTTGTTCAATTTTTAAGACACTTTCTTTTTTGTTTTTATCGTTGTATTTATCCTCCTGACTCGCAGGAATGCGACTGAGGCGCTGTACATAGGGCAAGTAATTACCGCGTCCTGCTTCAGGAGATGCAAAGATATTGCCGTGCGTCTGAAGTTTTAATAAAGATATGACTTTAATTTAGAACTACATGCTAAGACCACCAAGCAGGGGAAAGTGCCGTTTTTCCCAAGGACACAACAGAATGGCGCGAGTGGGTTTTGAACCAAGACCATGTCAATCACAATCCCGGTGCTTCAACTACTCGACCACGCTGCCGACAACAACAAATGATACGAGCATTTATTAATTATTTTCAAAGTACATTAAATAAACAAAATAAAAGTTGAACAGTTTTTGGGTACAGCTATTTTTAATTGTTCAATAACAATTAAGAATAGCTGTACCCAAAATATTCAGATTAGTTTTTTAAGTCCTATCATGGTGTTGTATCTTACTGGTCTGGACACCCTGCCAGATGCCGCCGAGACTGGAGGCCTATTTTTATAAAAGTTTAATTTTTTTTCACCTTTTCACGAAAAACTAAATTTAACCTTATGTTTTAAACTGTTTTTCAAGCTAAGCTATAAATTGCAAATAATAATGTGTTATGGTTTCATAATTCATCATTTGCCGTGTAATTTAAAACTAAGCAACTTCAATGAATTAAAAATTCAGTCGTACAGGCAGGTATAAGTTTTGTTTAAAAATTAACCTTAAACTAAAACAAATGACCAAGAAAAGATATAAAATAAATTTAATACTAAGTTGCTAGGCTTCTGAATACTACGAGGGTCAGTCAATAAGTAATGAGACTTTTTTAATAACTCAAGTTTGCAATGACTGGTAATCAAAAAATGCTTTTTTATTTTTCAACATAGTCTCCCTCCTTTGCAACACACTTGTTCCATCTTGATATTAGATTGTCTATTCCTTTGGCATAGAATTCCGTGGACTGGGTCCTTAGCCAGTTGCTCACAGCAGCCTTCACTTCTTCATCAGTCTGGAAGTGAATTCCCCTCATACTCTCTTTGAGTGGGCCGAAGAGGTGAAAATCAGATGGTGCAAGGTCTGGGCTGTAGGGTGGGTGTGTTAGAAGTTTCCAGCCTAAATCTTCAATTTTGGCTAGGGTTCTTGCTGCTGTGTGGGGCCTTGCATTATCCTGAAGGAGAATCACACCTCTTGATTGAAGTCCTCTCCGTTTGTTCTTAATGTCTTTTTTCACTTGAGTTAGCAGCTCACAGTAGTTCTCTGAGTTCACAGTATTGCCCCTTTCCAAGAAACTGATAGTGATCGGCCCATTTCTGTCCCAGAACACAGTGAGCATGACTTTCCTTAAACTTTTCTGAGATTTGAATTTTTTCTTCACTGGGGAAGAAACATGCTTCCACTCCATTGATCGTCGTTTCGATTCAGGTTCATAATGAAAGACCCAGGTCTCATCAGTTGTCACTATTCTCGATAGAAATACATCTCCCTCCTTTCTGTATCTGCGTAGTGATGCTCTGGAAGCCATCAGGCGCTGCATTTTGTGATCATCCGTTAACATCTTTGGAACCCAGCGACAGCTGACTTTTGAAAAACGCAGCTTCTCACACACAATTGCGTACACTGTGCCATGGGAGATGTCCAAGTTTGTAGCAATTTCATCTAAAGTGACCCTTCTATCAGATTTGATCAGGTCTTCAACTGCCTGTACTGCTTCTGGGGTAGAGACATCCACAGGTCTTCCACTTCTCAGATCATCAGTAATGCTTTCGCGTCCATCTTTGAATGCTTGCACCCATTTGTAGAAGTTTGCTCTAGACATACAGGAAGGACCATATTGTCTTTGCATTCTAGACAGAATCTCACATGATTTTACACTCTCTGCCAACAGAAATCTGATGACTCCTCTTTGTTCCAAGCATGAGCTGTTTCCTAGCCTAGTAGTCATTTCAATTTATCGTCACACCTACAGTAATCTGAAAATAAACAAGTTTTGTTGTAAATAAGATGACAACTCCATTCATAATCATCACATAAAATTTTAGTTGCATAACTCCAAGAACACCAAAGTAATTGAGAAAGTCTCATTACTTATTGACTGACCCTCGTAATTTACTAGAGGATTAAACATAGCTATGGACATAGCTGTACAGCCGAAAAAATGTAAAGGGTCGAAACAATTTTGCCCTAATTTTATCGACAATAGGGCAAATCTTGATCTTGTAGCACCTCACGCATGTGACTGAGGACCAAAAAAGTCTTTACTTCCAATTCGTGTCCTATTTTCCTATTTTCGTCCCAAAACAAGAGTGAAGACAAAAAAAATTTTCACTTCAAATTTTTGGATTTCAAAACTTTGCCCTGCGCAAGTAGACATTATCGGTGCCCAAACAACATTATTTTGCCCATATAATTCTTTGTCGCTGCCCAAAAATTTCTGATTTTTGCGCAATTAAGTCTTGTCTCTACCCAAAAGATTCTGTGACTGTTTAAAAGGGAATTATTGTTTGCCAGTGCTGGATAACAATAAAGCATAGATAAAACGTAGATAATAAGAACAAACAAAAATAGATATTAAGAATAAATTAGGAATAAATAAAAATAAATAAATAATAGATAAAAAATAAAACGTATATATTGAGACAGTGCTGCTATTTAGCGTAATATTCTTATAAACAAAACTACGAATTCAGCTTAACGTAGAAGAATTTAAAGTCGTAAAAGCAAACAAAGCTTTGATCGTAGCCCGGCGATTCAGATTTAGAAATTGATTAACCCAATGGGCAATGGTGGATATTGGGTGAGGCAAATGAGGCAGTCGCACCCCTCTTTTTTGGGGGCCCCCCTCGAAAATAGCACATACAGTTTTGAATCTGCTGCAGATGTTTGTTAAAAGAACGATTCTGAGTGAAGACCTTTTTTTTTTTTTAGAGAACACCCTGATTTTGGGAGAAAAATAGGGAAATCAGAGAGGAAATCGAAGTGAAGACCTTTTTTTTTAGAGAACACCTTGATTTCGGGCGAAAAATATGCAAGCCAAGATCAGACCTCTTTTTTTCTCAGACAACATCAATTTTTGAAAATTCTTGCCTCGGGGCCCTAAATTGGAATATCCATCACTGCCAATGGGTATGTATTTTTAATTAGTTTTGGGTGTACAACGCTTATCACTACTCACAACAGCACCACATTAACCTTGAAATTTTAAATAGTCTATATAGGCTGCTTGATATAAGTTTTTTGTTTCGGATCAAGTATAGGTTTTTATCCCAAACTGGGTGGGAACTCGAAGCTTGTGAAAATAATTATTAAAGTAACAGAAAAAATGAGGAAGCAGCTCTTTTCCCTTAGCTTCGTTTTTGGATGACGGCGCACTAAATTTGAGATCTGCTTGGAGAGATGATCTTGTGGTGGATGTCAGTAAATACGTCTACTGTGGATCACAATCTTAGATAAAAGGTTTTTTTAGTATAATAATCATAATGAACAAGTTTCGGTCCCGTTCAGGTAAAGAATTAGTCTACATCAAAAATGTGGTTGCTTCGGAGCGGCAGTTAAATTAAAAGTGTTAAATAAATGAAATACAGGTAAGTTTTAGGTTATGTAGATGAAACTAAAGCGGAAAAACACACAAAACATTAAAATTGCAGATGAACAAATACATAGAAAAAAGGAAAAAGAAAATATAGGGTGAGTCAAAACTAGTGCCCAATTTATAAAAAGTTTTGCTTATACTTTATAGTTGGGCAGTCATAATTAAAATTTTGTATTTGTATGCACGTCCTGTCTTTCAAATACAAAATTTTGATTTTGACAGTGGGGATTGGAAACCGTGGTCCAAATGAGTGGCTCCCTGGACCATACACCATCTGATTTCTTCTTCTTCTGGGGACCCTCAAAGACCTTGTATATCGTGAGAATCCTCGCAGTCTTTAAAAATTAAAGACAGTAATCACCGAAGATTTCCAGGAAATTGAAATAAACTCTGCAAAAGGGTGTGTCAATCTGTGCCTTTTCGACTGCAACTATATATTGATTGCGAGGGAGTACAGTTTGAAAATTGCTGATAAATAGAGACTTAAAAACTTAATTTAATTAAAAATTTAAATGCACTATTATAAAAATGTTTTCACCGCTTTTTTATTGCTTTTGTTATCTTATACAGTATACACTCTAATACATTAGCAAGCTCTTCATGAACTGCTAAATAAAACTGGGTGCTACTTTTGACTAACCCTGTATATACAGTAGCTAAGGCTTTTGGTTGTATTAGAGCAGTGTTCTTCAAACTTTTTTCATTGAGACCCATTTTGCACAGGCAAATTTTTTCGCGACCCCTAAAAAAGGATCTTCACCTAGAATCCATTTCTGATTCTGCTATTTTTCCCCCAACATCAAGATGTTCTCTAAAAAAAAAGTCTTCACCTAGAATCGATCTCTGATTTTTCCCCAAAAAATCAAGGTGTTCTCTAAAAAAAAAAAAAAAGTCTTCAGTTCAATTTGCTGTTGTATTTCGCTATTTTTCTCCCAAAATCATGGTGATCTCCAAAAATTAAAATCTAAAATCCCGCGACCCCCATTGAGCCCTTTCGCGACCCACCGGGGGGTCGGGACCCCAGTTTGAAGAGCCCTGTATTAGAGTGTTATAAGATAACAAAAGCTTTTGGTTGGCCATTTTTTTAATACTATTATATTTGTATTTGTATCTGAATGCTATTATTTTGAAATGGAGGTTCACATGGATACGTTTTGTGGAATATCTTTTTCAACAATCTTCGACAATGCATAAAACCCTAGGTCAGCTTTCAAAGTCAGTTACGATCGGATTTCAAGTCAACTCAGTAAAGGTAAACTTTAAAATTGCTAATATTGAGATAAAAATGACTAGTTGTTTACTTTTTGCAAAATAATATATTGGTTAATGTTATTGTTTGACTTGTTTTAGTCAGGGATACCTAAACTACCTGTAGTATTACCGGTAGTTTAGGTATCCCTGATTTTACTTTTAAGTTTGTGCGTATTTGTAATGTGATTTTAAGCAGTTTATATAATTAATGCTGTTATTCTGTTTCGCATTTGCGGTAATCCGCTTTCTTATTTTTACTGCATATAGTGACTTCATTCTTCTTCGTTTGGGGAGATGACAAGGGCTGGATAGTCCACTAAATAGCCGGACATGTTTCCACCGCCAAGATTGCCAGGTGCTTGTAGACATCTAAGAGAGCACAGGCTTCATTTAGATGGTGATAAATAAGGCAAGATGTTATTACGTGCTCAGCTGTCTGCTCTTTTGCGCCACACTCACAGACCGCCATAGAAGCCATACCCCGTTTGTCCGTTTTTTGAGCGAAATAGACCAACGCCGGTTTGGACTCGGTAAAGCTTGAGGCATGCAGATCTGGAAAGCTAATTTCCGGTGGTGTTGGGATAGCATCCTTCATAAATGTGTTTTCTTGTCACTTCATGCTCCATTTATATTCCGTTTATTGTGCCACACTGATGCCTGACTGGGCGGGGTCATTAAGCAATTCCAGTGCAGCAGGCACAAATGGGTCGTCGTCATAGCCGTACCTGCCGGGGGTGCAGGGGGGGCAATTGCCCCCCCAAGTTTCGAAGATTTGGGCAAAATTAAGATTTTTCGGGCAGTGAGAAGAAAATATTTGGGCAAAACCATAGTTTTTCGGGCAGCGATATGAAAAATTTGGGCAAAGTCAGGAAATTTAGAGAGGTGATGATGAGGAACTGCAAGAAATAATAACCCAAATTTAGGGGAAGACCTTTTTTTTTTTTTTTTTTTTTTTTTTTTTAGAGATCACCATGATTTTAGGACAAAATTGGTTTTTGTCTGAGAAACTCAGACAATTTTTTTGTCATATCCGAAATGTACTCTAAAATCATGATTTGGGCAAACGTCACAAAATTCGGGCAAAACTTCATTGCCCCCCCAAAATTTTTTGGGCTGGTACGGGTATGGTCGTCGTCGTCATCGTTTGAAGGGTATCCACTCCAGTCAGACACAAACAGAACTGGGGCCGAGGGTTTATCCTTTTACTACCCCAGACTGCTGTACTGCCTGAATAAGATGCTGGCAGTGGTGTTATTAAGCCAGCATCGAGTTTCGTCATCCAAAACCGTCAGACCTCGTCCTGCATGTGGTGTTCGATGTATAGAGCACGCTGTTAGAACATGGTCTGCGATTTGCTCAGAGGTGCCACATATGCAATTCGGTGAAGGAGTGAATGGAATCGCCCAACACCAGTTGAGATGCAATAGCATCGGCTGAAATGGGACAGTGACGAGGAGAGTGTCGTGACCTACCAGTAAGGTTGTTCAAAATACTCCACGCTTTTGACTAGAGTGTGAGAAGTCAATGCTCTGAACTGCTTCGGACCATCGATCCCTCCGCTTTCTGTCAAGCTTGGCAAGCAGAGCTGTAGCAGCCAAACTTGAGTCGTCTCCCTGAGGAGACTGTAGAAAGGTTTTATAGAGGGATTCACACTCTGCATCCCAACACGGAATGTAGGTATTTCGATACCCGCGTGGGATAGTCCTTTTGGCTGCTTTTTTAATGGTGTTACAGAAGTCCTGGTAAAGCCGCATCCACATCAAATGTATCAGGCGGCAACAAAGTCTTTGCGAATTTATTCGTTAAAGCAATGTATTGACTCCATTTGGCCTTGCGGAAGTTTCATCGCTTAACAGGCATGCTTGGCACTGCCATAGCAAACCTTGGTGGTGTAATAAGTGAAGGTCGATGTTGTGACCTGGGGAACTTCTCAAGGATACGTCTATCCGGTAAGCGACTGTTTGGATCTACGCTAGCGAAAGCTAGATCTGGATTGGTGCCAGTGTTCCAGCGGCCGGAATAAAAACTAGCAGCGTCCTTGGCATTATATAGGAGGGCAAGACAATTAATACTTGCCCAGCCAGCCAAGCACTCACCGTCTGGACTGTTGTCATCGTAACCCCAGTCAGCATGACGACAGTTAAAATCGCCAGCGTAAAGACAGGGGTGAGGAAACATTGGGAGATCCAGGGTTCGCAATCTTGTTGGCGGTGGTTTGTAGACGTTGACTATTTTATAGCGATCAACGTCCACACACAACCACTCGATCTCCGATGTCGGTGGAGATTGGTCCAAAAACGTGTATCTCAGTCGCTCGTGGACAAATGTGGCAAGGCCATGATTCCTGCTTAAAGAAGACCCGGCTAGTTGGTAGTTTGGAAGTACCAACTTCTCTGCATCAGTTCAGTGGGTCTCCTGCAGTAGGATGACGAGTGCCTCAGACTGCATAGCGAGGTGATGAAGAACGTTCGTCTTGCTTGCAGTGAGGCCTTCGATGTTCAGCTAAAGAATAGTGGGTCTTCGGAACTTGTTGGCAATGTTCCCTGAAAAGGGCAGTTTTATCCTGGCATTGCCCCGTCCTGAAAAGGACATTTGCCGATTAGCAGACCCACACTGAACATCGGAATGGGTGAATACCCTTTCGTTTGAGTGTCTTGATTTAAGTTTCCGCAGCTGTCCACCAAGTAGAGACCAAAGTCTTTTACATTTCTGGCTTCTGAGCGCGGCAAGCTAGAGACACAGTATGGCTTTTTGGCGGCGAAACTCAATTGATTGGATGTCTGCTAAGATAAAAAGGTTGTCCGTTGGTGTGGGACGCAGGCATCCGGTCACTATGCGCAAGAAATCATTAATGGGCTTGCTGACAAGGCGAGTATGGGCACTACGACACCTAACAGGAGCGCAGTACTCTCTGCTGTGGAATGGACCAAGGTAAGGTTGGCTGTGCATAGTAATGCGCCATCCGCACCCCAGCTGGATCCAGCTAATCGCCATAAACTCAGGCGGGATATTAACTTTTTGTGCAGTGACTCTAAGTGTCGGCAAAACGTGAGTGCCTTATCCAGCTTTACGCCAAGTTAAGTGGGTTCAGCACAAAATGGTAGTGCCTGTCCATTGACAAAAATGTTAAGCTCACGTCGCGCGTCCTTATTGTAAAGACGGAAGGCTGCCAACACAGTCTTTGTTGTACTGAGCTTGAGCTTCTATTTGTTAAGGTAAAAGTATAGGTTTGCCATGTCCTGAGTAAGAGTCCCCTTTAATGCCTTTCAGTCGCTTGCTTAGTGCAAGATGGCCAGTTCATCAGCATAAGCAGATTTTCTGCCAACTGTCACTGGGAGGTCACATGAATAGATATTAAACAAGAGAGGATCCAGGACTGATCCTTGTGAAGCGCCATTTTAAAGCATCGTAACCTGCTTTGTTTTCCGGTAACGGTGGTGGGGGTAAAACTTCGATTACAAACAAGTTCCATAATTAACGTTACGATGTACCTGTCCGAAAGAAAACGAAGTAGCTTGCGGGTAATGCTGCGGTTCCATACTGCTGTGAAATCAACAAACACAGCGTGGGTCTTCTTTTTGACCGAAAAGCTATTCTCAATTTCTTGAGTTAGAAGAGTGACTTGATCTAGGGTCGATCTTCCGCGCCGAAACCCAGCTTGCTCTTTAGGCAGCAGTAAGTCAATAATTGGTTTGACACGGGCATAGATAGCTCTCCAAGATCTTGAAGGGACACAAAGCAAAGAGATAGATCTATAGCTCTTCGGGTCCCCATCTACTTAGGAATAGCAATCACTAATGCTCTCCTTCAAATTTTTTAAAGCTTGAGTTGGCGCATGCAGGAAGACAGAAACTTGTTTATGCAGAACTTCAAAGCAGAGCCGACATGGAATATTAGCTCTGGGCATAGAGAATGAGGGCACGGAGCTTTCTAGACTTTAACAGCTGGAAGAAATTCGCAAATTCATTCGGAGAAAAATCTCGAGAGATACATTTGTCAGGCGGTGTTGGTAGTCTCCTAAGTTGGGACACCTCTTTAACGACAAGTCTGGCTGACTAGTGCTTTGTAGTTTTATATATTTCATTTTTAACCAACTGCGAGGCAATTGATTGGCGGTAATGGGGCAGAGACGGCGTGTGTGTTTGATTCTGCCGTTCAAGTTGTTAATTACATGTCATGTCAACCGACTGGAGTGCGTGAAGTACAGCGACAAACCAGCGATCCTTTTGTTTATTATCAAGGATGTGACCGCAAGGCGGAAGCAACTAAACTATTTGCTTCATCATGCGGAGCTTGCAGAAAAACCTGGTAGAAGTGTTTGCATTTTGCATCACAACACGGTCTGCAGCTGTTTTTGCTACCGCGTGGAATTGATAATTTTACTGCGGCAAAGATGGTATGACAGAAGTTCTGGTATGCCTCATCAATAGAGCTCGAGTTAGGACATGGTAATTTCTGAGATAGCTGGTTAGTGATGAGGGCATATAGTTTTCAGTTGGCCTTCCGGAAGCTGCAACACTTATACGGATTACTTAAGACTGGGCCAAATTTTTTGAGGCCGTAATTAGCGACGGTCGATGTTGGAACCTAGGAAGCTTTTTAAAAGTACATCTGTCCAATTCGGAGCTGTTTAAATCCTCACTCGCCAAAGCTAGATCGGGATTGATTCCAGTGTTCCAGCGATCAGAGAAGAAGCTAGGGGCATCTTCAGCGCTATACAAGAGGAAAAGATTTCCCTTGGCTGCCCCGTCAGCCAAGCATTCTCCATCTGGGTTGGCGTATATTGCCCCAGTCAGTATGCTGGCGGTTAAAATCACCTGCATAAAGACAGAGGTATTGAAACACTGGAATGGCTGTTAATGTGAGTTGCGTGGTTGGTGGTTTGTAGACATTGACAATCTTGCAATCATTAATTTCCACACACAATTACTCAATTGCTAATCTCTCTGAGGAATAATTCACAAGGATCCAGCTAAGTTTTTCGAGGACAAACGTAGCAAGGCCATGCTTCCTGCTTAAGACCCAACCAGCCAGTGTGAAGTGTGGTATTATTAGCTGGTCTGCATTCGTGAAATGTGTCTCTTGTAAGAGGATGACAAAAGCCTTGTGTCTGGTGGCCAATTGGCTGATAACGCAAATCTTATTTGTGCTTAGGCATTTAAATGTAGTATTATGGGCACAAATGGCCCACATCTAGCATTTGTGGTATTATCGAGTCTCTTTAGCTTCCAGAGCCGAGGGTCTATATTTTTACCACTCTCGGAGCACGCAGAATTCATTATCATTCCCCTAATCATTTACCAGTTACCGGGACTCACCACGTGGAGGACGATGATATGAGTCCCAAAATGATATCACTAATGACTTCATAATATTTTATTATTAAACTGCTAGTTCAAATACACACTTTTAGATTTTTGCTTCAACTATCGGTATTATATTTCATGCATATTTCACGCATTGACAAAAATTTGAAGAAATTTGATTTAAAAAAAAAAAATCTTCGGTTTTGCAAGTATCTTGAAGGGTGTCTAAAGCAGCAACATAGTACATTATGAGTCCTACCGAAATAGTTTTCAAATCAGGGGCAAGAAACTTGATTGTACTCGCGAGCTGCATCCCAAAATTAAAAAAAATTATGTGCGGCCTCAATGAACTTTTTTGTTGATTTTCAAAAAAATGTTGTGACTCGGTGGATCACGCTTCTTCATCTGCTTCGTCGTGTAAAGATTTTGCCTTTTAACTGCACTTGCATTTAACTAATATTTCTCTTTTAAGTCGTGTGTAAACCCAAAAAAATTTTACAGGACGAACAAGATAAAAAAGCGTGCTTTCTCTATTCACTAACTTTTTTGTTGTTCAATCTATACAACGCATTAATCTTTTTTCTGGTTGGCATTCATTTTTATTATCAGATCCCCGTTGTTAATACAGTGTAAAAACACTATTTTGATCGATGGGATTGACATGCTTCTTCTCAACCAGAAGCCGCCCGCAGGTTTTCCACCCCTGTTTTAAACTATTTAAAATTCAAGTTTACACAAAGTCTACATTAACTGACACTGATTAGACAAAGACCTATTTAAAAATAGATCAGCAATTTTTCCTTTGTTTTGTATCCAAGACAAAAAAAATTTCATACCGTTTTAGATCTTCAAACAAAAGTTTACCTATTGACGCAAAAAATTGTCTTTGAATCACCTTTCCACAATCAAACACACCTAAATCTATAAAACGCGTTCGAGTGGTTAAAGCACCGGGTTGATGATCAACATGGACTCGGTTCAAAACGCATTCACGCCATTCGGTTGTGTCCTTGGGAAAGACACTTTACGGCACTTTCCCCTACTTGGTGGTCTTGGCAAGCAGTTCTAAATTACAGTAATATCTCTACTAAATTACTAGCGGACAGCAATATCTTAGGATCTCCGGAAGCAGGTCGGGGTAATTGCTTACCCTATGTATTAACGCCTCCGTTGCTTTCCTGTGAATCAGGAGGATAAATATAGAGATAAAATAATAAAAATAAAATAAAAGCGATAACTGATACTTTTTTTTCTGTGAGTTGTTTGTTTTAAAGCATTTCTCAACCAGTGGGCGCAAAGTTCTTTTAGGTAAGCCGTGCACGTTTACTAAGACATTTTATTTTAATATTTGCAAACAGCTGAGATTTTTTAGATTAAAATACTTACAAATAGCCAAGATAATCACTGAGACATTTCATTTTTATTTGGATGGGTAAACATATAAATTGCGTGCTGAAACCTGTCTTACGAAGTCAAAAGATTTAAGAAAACAAACACTCGTTTTAAAGATGTGTTTTGCCATCTGCTTTAATAGTGTCTTCGTTTTATTTTCGATAATTAATTTTTGTGTTTAATACAATACAAAAACAATATTTTCTAATAATTTCTTGTTTGTTTTCTTTTGACGTTGTTGGGGTGTTTTTGATTACGTTGAACCGCTCTGTGACTATATAAACCTTTCAAGTATAAAGCGACGTATAAATACATTATTATTATTATTTTTATTATTTATAAATGTAGGTTATTTTTTCCATCAACCTTTTTCATTGTTCGTCGTACTGTGTTATGTGTTTGTATCTAAGTGATGCTCTTTCGTTTTTGATGCTCTGAGACCATTAAACGATATGTGTAGAGCTGTATACAAAAACGTTATTATTATTTTTATTATAGCAACTATTTTATTTTGGCCTATTTCTACTATCAGTAGAATTGACGCTAAGTCTGGAAGGTTATTTGTTTTTTGATTAAAACCAAGACCTTTTTACAGTTTTTATTTTTTTATTGAAGAAAAATGCTTGTATAATAGAAGTAAAAAACTTTTTTTCGTCCTGACTTTTTAAAAAATGAAGTGATGACACACTGATGGGCTGCAATAACTGTTTTATAAATTTTCTGGTTCGCCAGGTTTGAAAAGGTTGAGAAGGTTGAAAAACACTGTTTAAAGCAAAGCGAAAGAAACCACCGGAGGGAATTTCAAACGTTCACAAAGCTTTGCAACCAATGAGCGGTTTCCTAAAATTTTTTCAATTAGAGAGAAATACAAAGGCGAAAAAGGCGCGTCTGTGCCGTGCAATTGTATAGTTTGCATTAGTTGCAAAACAAGTTATGGTAGTTCATTTGGTTTTGCGGTATTGAAAGTTTTATTTCCTGCATTGCCGTACCAGACCAAACGATTTTGGGGGAACAAACAATTTTACCCGAATTTTTTCGACAATCGCCTTAATCATGATTTTGCATCATTTCATGGCAATGACTAAGTATCTTTTAAAAACTTAATGCGAAGTTTTTTTGTCTTCATTTTTTAAAGTTGTAAATGAAACATAAACTTAAATTTGTACATGAAATAGATTGGTTTTGTTGAAATAAATTTTTGAAGACAAAAAGAACCTTAGTTGTTTTTGAGCATTGAACATAAACCTATTAAATAGAAGGACTAGTATCTTCTATGTTTGGTGTCTAGAATTGTGTCCCACCATATTTTGTTAAATAGAATTATAAACTCTTCATCTTTAATCATTTTGAAGGACCAGAAACTTATTTTTTATAATTTTAAATTTTTACAAGGTTATTTAAAGATAGCCAACAAAAAACTTATTTTTAAGCTTTTCGTCCGACACTCGTAAGGAGTAAACATCGAAATGAAGGAAAAAAAATTCAATTGATATTGTAATAAAACTAAACAAAAAGGATTGGATGTTTGAGAAAAGCGTCACAATACGTGATCAATGCAACAGTTTCAAGTTGTGAACAAACTCTTTTTCGCGGCATAAATATGCCTTGCATGATTTGATGTAAAAGGCTTCTAAAGCAGATAAATAAAAAGACGAACGGCCAAATAAAAGAATAGTAACTTTTTCATCACTGTAAATTTTGGCGCAAATAGGGTTATCTAAAAGGTGTTGACCAATCGCAGATTCACTAAACGTGACTGGGGTTGAAAATTTGCCAGAACGAGTGGAAATGTTACGAGAGTTTGGAATTTGGGCGGTTCTAATAAATTTTGGCACGTGTTGACGAATTCTGTCCTGTAATCATTGAGATGTGCAGCCCACATACCGACTATCACAGTGGCACGAAAAATTATAAACTACATTGCTTAAAAGCAAAGTAGGCAACACATCCTTTTTGAGTGCAGGAAGAAATATGCGAGGTGTAAAAATAACACGTTGTTCTACTACAAAGAAGCATTTTTTCACACTGGCTTTGATTTTATTTTTAAATCCAACCGAATGAGTTTTCAACCAAGGTAGATGAAGGTAGACAGGGCATTTTTTTACGGAAAGTGAAGTAGGTGATGTAAAATCTTTTAATTTACGGGCAATTGTTTCTCAATAACGTAGTCAGGATAGCCATTTATAAATAGTATTTAAAAAATTTTTTTAAAGTTCAGCTTGCAGTGTAACGTTTGAGCAGATCATTAAGGCTTGATAAAGCGTTACACTGCAATCAGACGTTACATTCGCAGTTGGAAATTGTTTCGTGTTGTTTTTTGCCTGTGTAATTATGGTTTGTGTTTTATATTTGTTCGTACATTCAATTGCGGTAAGAAATCGTTTTGTGTTGTTTTTTTCTGTGCAGTGGACAAACTATTAGGTTTAATATTAGCTATAGGGATGCTAATTTATTCTTATAGTGAGTCAATACGAAGTTATTGGATGATCATTCCCAGTTGATGGCTCTGTAAATTGTTTCGAAGTTTAGTGAAGCTTGAAAGCCAAGTTTTACAAACGTTGATCAAGTAGGCCTACTTTTAATTTTTTGAGAATATTTTTGTATAGTTAGAACCATTGGTTTCTTTTTATTTGCGGAAAGAAGTTTCAAACGAATCCATTAGCCAGACTTACTGTTCTAAGAACAATAGTCTCGCGGCAAGCTATTTCTAGAGCCGGCATAAATAAACACAGTTTTTATTCTAGCGCAGGTATTTGGGTTATCTAATGCAACTGATCCTTTTGAATTCCCCAGTAAAGTTGTGACACAATCCTAGTAAATAAAACAAAAAAGTTTTATTTCTACTTCTAGATTCATTTCAACTAGGCCTACCATATTTTTGTTGTCCAAAAAGAGGACAGGTTTTGCCAGCAAGCAAAATACAAGTAGGATAAGGCCATCCCACTAGGCTATATTCAGCAAACGTTACGGCGAAAAAATAGACACTAAAACAAGACAAATTTATTTGTCAGATTGAGCCTATGAATATTTTGCAGTTCCCTTAACTTTTTTCAATAAGGAAGGATCAGCTTTAACGTCATCATAAAATTGCCTACACGAAATATGATTGGAATTGTACACAACCTTTAAGATGTTACAAACGTACTCAACTAAAAAGCTGTCTCTTTCCTTGCACCATTGTGTCTGCATCATAGAAAATATGCGTTCTACATTTGCATTATGAGCCATAATGCAAAAGAAGAATTGGGCGATTTTTAACAGTTCACTATAAAACTCTATGGTTCTGCAATGTTTGAAATATTCTGCCCATTTTTCATGGGCTTTCATATCAGAAAACGCAACTTCATCAGTTTCAAGCCGGCTTTGCACAAATTTGCACAAGTTTTGGTATTGATCGAACAGTTTAGCATCATCAACGTCAACGTTTTTCTCTGCCAGATACCTCACGCATCGTTCAACGTTATCCCATTCTTTAATTTTAGACAAGAGCATCCAGTCAAAACATTTAAATTCAGTAAATGAAGTGGTCCATTCATCCAAGTAGGCAACACAGGAATCGTACAATGAAGATACGTACATCGGACATGAATAAATCACACTCCTGCTTTTCTCCCTCTTCTCTGAGTTCTGCCAGTTTTGATTTAACTTGAACAGATACAAACATCTGTCTTTTCCTTTGGAGAATGATTGTCTTTACAGAGTTGAGATTAGCAACAACTTCAACAAGAGATATTTTTGATTGTTCAATGTTTTGGACGTGTTTATGAAAAACATCTACAAAGGATTGCAGATGCTTCAAATAAAGTTCACTCAGCGAATTTTCAAAAAAATGTTTTAGAAAAACAGGTGGCTTGTCAATGGATAAGAAATACGACTGAATAGCAGGGTACATATGGATCATTCTAGAAAGGCTAGGATAAAGTGAAAGCCATCTAGTCACGCTGAGCGAAAGGAGTTTCTTGAACTCTATTTCCACAAATACACAATAATCTTTTAACTGCTCTGTACAAACAGTATAAATGGAAAAATGCTGATAGGTCTTGTAAATAATACTTTCAAGGTCAAGACTCATTTGATTTACACCGTGGTGTAAACAGTTGTTCAGAATATGTGCTGGGCAACTAACCCCAACCAAAGCAGGTTCCTCACTTTCCAAATGAGTAAAAACGTTGTTTCCTCTCTTTCGGCGTATACCATCAAAATTGGTGTTGCAATTATCACCAGTAAAGGAAATGCATTTGTCAAAGAGTCTCCTTTTCTGCAGCGTTTCCTTAACTGCATTTGCAATAGTCAAAAATGTTTCATCTTTAAGGCTTCTGACATCAAGCAATTTAGACTGCATGCCTCCATTTTTTCACTCAAAATATTGTACGACAATAGGAAAAAGTTTTGTAGATTTGTGATTACTGCCATCAGTGGATACTCCGAGATACATGATCTCATGTTTTTCTATATCATTCAGCACACATTGAACAGACGCTGGAGCAAGTACGTTATTTACGATGGCTTCAATCTTTGTGCGAGCACAAGAGAACTTCTTTGAAGTGCTGGAATCAGGAAATATCTTTGCCATCAAAGTGGATGTGCAGTCGTTAGATTTATAGCTGTAATGGTGCTTTACAGTATGAAATGCCATGGTGGCTTCGGCAGCTGCAACTTTATCTTCTGATTTCGTGCCAGGTTTACAAAAATAGTCAGTCACTTTAGAAGATGAAGTTTCACCTCTAATTGCTTGTTTATGTTTTGTGGTTTTAATATGGTCATCGAGGCTATACTGCCTTTGTTTGCCACAGAAATAAATGTTCCATATCCACAACTAATGCATTCAGCTTCAAAGTCGCTACGTCCTTTTTTGAAACAAGGATACTTCTGCCGTAGTTCATCAGAAAACACACTTTTTCTCTTGGCATTATTGTTTAGCTTTATTTACTTTATCACAACTTGTTTACTTTATCAGAAAAACCTACACCCTACAGTCACTGCTAAATGCTCTCTCAACTCAACTCGTTTGCTTTTCTTTCTCAGAATTACTGTTCTTAACGTCTGACAAGCGAAAGTTACTCGTGAAAATTTAAATTGATTATTACATTTGTGATGTAACAATAGAACGAAAAATTATCAATGGGTGTTGTTACGGATTTGCAATAGAGCAGTATAATAAAGATCTAATTTGTAGAAAAGAGGACATTTGGCTACTTTTGAGTGTCCTCGGAGGACCATTCATTTTTTTTGAAAAAAGAGGACAAATCCTCTTAAAAGAGGACGTATGGTAGCCCTATTTCAACAAAACCACCTTCTACATCATCTCTTTTTTCTCTTTACATTTACTTTTTTGTTGACGTCAATTGTGACTATCCGGTTCCACGATTCTTCCAACTTTGAAAAACCAGCTAACGGGATTCCTTCTTTGACCTTTTTTAAAAAACTCTTGTGATTTCCTAACAAAGTTGCAATACTGCTAATCGTTCCTTCTCTAACATTCCTCGTGTCTCGTAACCTATCGAATGTAAATATAAATGGCGACTATTCCCATCAGTTATTTTTGCCATTTGGCAGTAGCCAATCACTGCTGCACCAGGGTTCAGTGATCATTTGAAAGTTCAGATGCTGTAGTTTTGCTAGTTTTAGTGATCATGCAAAATCAAAATATCTTCGAAAAAGTTACTCTCTCAAAATGAGATCGCTTTAATTCAATTTGTATGCTTTTTTCTGTTGTGATGTCTAAACATCAGCTGCAGTCTTTTTTATAAAATTTATGTTATCGCATTCATGTCTCCTTAACTCCATTGCCAAGTTCTCGACATCTTTCGACACAACTACCCTTTCCTCCATTATATTAGGCCAACAAAAAGCAAAACGCTTTTTCATTAATCGACAACAATCTCCGTAATAGGTTTTTTTCATGCAAATACGATCAAAAACGCAAAAGCTTACTTCACTTCTTTGTTTTTCTTCACCCAAACTAACTACTTTTTTTCATTTCGCTCTTGCTGAAAATTTCTATTCCATAACTTCAATTTGTTTTCATCTTATCTTATCAGCTTAAAAACAATTTATTTTAATACCAATTTTGTCATCTACAATCACCTGGGCACGGTAAATCTTTGGTACGTGCATGGGTTTTCAAATTATGCGTATCGATCTTTGCCTTCATTTTCATAAAAGCGTCCGATAAAGGGACCAAGACGTTGCAAAAATTGAAAAAGAAACACTGTAGTAGAAGAGTAATGCGCATTGCACAAGGTACCTAATTTAAACAAAGGAGTAACTTTCAAAATTATTGCATCGCTTTAATGTATGATGGCCTGTTATTGAAGACCGTGCAAGTTTAACTACAGCTACAGGAAGATTGCTAGCTTGAATTGCTTGGTTGTTACAAGTATTTATTCTTATTAATTGACTTAAGTTTTTTTCAGTTATCACTAGGAAGTTCTTGCAACTATTGTGGTCTTGTAGCGTGGTCGAGTGGTTAAAGCGCCGAAATTGTGATCGACACGGTCTCGGTTCAAAACTTACTCGCTCCATTCGGTTGTGTCTTTGGGAACGACACTTTCTCCTGCTTGGTGGTCTTGGCAAGTAGTTTTAAATTAAAGTTATATCTTTTTCAAGCGGACAGCAATATTTTCGCATCTACGGAAGCAGGTCAGGGTAATTGCTTGTCCTACGTATAACGCCTCCGGCGCTTTCCTTAGAGTCAGGAAGATAAATATAAAGATAAAAAAAAATTCTTTACAATTTTTTAAATAATTATATTTTTTGTAACTTACTGCGGTGTTTTTGAGTTATTTTTAGAAACTTTTTATACGGCAATTTTTTCTTTTTTACATGCAGCTTTTATCAAGTAGGCCTAATGCACAAAACGTAAAAGTTTGATATAAAAATATTCTATAACACTTTTTGTATTTTTATTCTATTTCATAAGCATAACCAAGGCCTATTTGATCAATTAACTGCATTCAGTAGCGTATTTGGGGAGGGGACATTGTGTCATGACTCCCCTCTTGGAAAACACTAATACGAGAAATCAGAGACAGATTCAAAGTGAAAGCCTTTTTTTTTAGAGATTACTAGGTTTTTGGAAAAAATTAACAGAACCGAGACAGATTCAAAGTGAAGACATTTTTAGAGATTACTGTTTCTGAGAAAAACCGACAAAGCCAAGATAGATTGAAAGTGAAGACCTTTTTTTACCACTTTACTTGATTGTGACTGCATGCCCCCTCCTCTTTATAAAATCTTCGGTACGCCACTGACTGGATCTCATTGTTACCAGATAGCAGAACGTACCGTTGCTTAAGCCTATAAGAGGTTACGCATTTTACTTTCGCACGATCCAGCAGAATTAAAATATAATTTAAACCGAATAGTAATCTAAAAGCAATTATAGAAATAATTTGGTTTAACATCAGAGCTGTATGCCAAATTGTTAAATTTCCAAGCAACACCATGCACTGTGGACCGAAGTTTCAGCACGCTATTTCAACTGTTAGCAAAAGATTGCCATTTCTCCCCAGATAATATATTGAAAATATCTGCATAAATAAATTGCTTAAGTAAACCATTATTGTTAAAAAAACTTGTCCTAGTTACCTTTATACGGTATGTACATGTATATACGCTTGGTTAGTCCCCCCAAATCATTTTTGCTGTGCGCTTAAGGCCCTTCACGACTAATTTCTCAACGGCATTACGAGCTTACCTACCATGGTGACTCCGCTTTAAGCAGAAAGCAGCGACCTTGTCTCGCTATACGGAGACGAAAACGAACTTGTATAATCCGTGTATTTATGTTGCTGTAGCTCATGCTCATGCAATTTTATACAAAATTAGCGAACACTCGTGAAAGTGTTGATAGCAGCCAAGGTTTTTACAAGCTGTTTTTTACTTCAAATTTCATATAACAGCACAGCGACACGCGAAATCGACATTATACAGGGTGTCCACAAAGTCTGGGTACATAGGAATTTTACTATTTTATTTATTTATGTTATTTTTCATCCTCAGATCGAATGATGGCTCTGTCTAAAGAATCGAGTTGGTACTCTTCTTTCTTCTTTAGACTGAGCCATCATTCGATCTGGGGAAGAAAAATAACATCAATAAATAAAATAGTAAAATTCCTATGTATCCAGACTTTGCGGACACCCTGTATTTTGGTATCTACGTTCGAGATGTAGGCATACTCTATTTGTTAAAAACCAGGCTATGTAAGATCGATCTATATTGGACACTACTAGTGATAATGTTAGTATTAAAATAGATGAGATTTGTCAAAAGCAAAAAATTATCTTTCATACTAACGGTTCATTTGAACTCATCCCTTTTGGATGAGTTATTATCACATTACTTGCAATTTAAAGCAACAGTTTGTGACTTGAAATGGGGAGTTTTTATTAACATAAGCCAGCGTAGAAAAAGATTAAACAGATTAGAAGAAATTGCTTCTATTATGAAATTATTTATTCACTTATTTTATTAAAAATTTTTTTCGCGGCACCTAAATAATAAAATTTTCATAATTAGAAATAACATTTATAACAAAAACACTCAGATTTCTTAATTTAAACTCTAAACATTGTTACACTTGCACTTTTGAGCAGTAGCTTTTCTACTAAAGCACTAAAGTGACACGGTTGCATAAAAGAAGAATGGAAGTTAAAAGGGAGTGCTTTTTAGTACATTCCGGTCGCCATTTTCGATCACTCTTTGCTATCAAAAAAGTGGCATTTTAACTGGCTTTATATTCGAACTATTTGCGCCAGTACCCTTCTTTCGGAATCGACCACAACTTGAGCGTAAGTTCCACCGGTCAAACCCTTGGCAAGTCGGCCTGGATTGACGCACAGGTGACCTCTGACACATTTTGCGAAACATCGAAGATCAGAGGGAAGTATTAATATATCAAAGTCTTGGGGTAGTTTACAACCAAACTCTGCGGCGGGAACGTCCAGTGGAATTGATTCGTGTGGAGGATAGAGCGGATAAAAACTAGAAATTATATGAAAAGGAGTGTAAAAATCATATAAAACTTTTAATTTATAAGCAGCCTGAATCCAACTAACTGTTGCGTGTTAGTACAATGTCGATCGGTGAAAAGACAAAAAATGCAAAACTTTTAAATTATATTTTACTTTTGGATTAGTTCTAAAATTATATTTTATTGATTGAAGGATTTTTGGCAATTGTCTTTAAGGAATTTTTAGAAATGTAAGACAAATAAAAATTGTTGGCTGTCCAATAGTTTTATAAAAAGGGTTAAAAAGCTTGATCAATTTAAACTAGAACAGAACGGGAACGGACAATTGAGAATTGTCTTTAACCGCACATCTACAATAAAATTAAAGTAAGGGTAGCTGTGCATCTATAAAACTCTTTCGTCGAACATAAGAAACATTCTATTACATAATGTGTACGACAATGTTTTTCAACCGCTGTCGGTCCCCGTTTATTTTTCTGCCGGTCCGACGCAATTTATTTCAATTTCATGCTTCAATTGCTCGATCTTAGGGGTTATAAATTCAGATTTAAAACAGCAAATTTGGTAAAATTGTTGGAAATCCTAATACATTTTAATTGAATTGAGAAAAATATTTTCTTAGATTTACGGTTTACATGATTTTATACTCAACGCCAAATGTAGAGGAAAAAAAGGATAAAAGGTGGTTGTAAAAAACTTTTTTATCCTCATTTAAATATGCACTGCTTGAATCACAAATTTTTAAAAAAATTGTTACAAGGAATTATTGATAAGAGACAATTGTCTTTTGACTGAAACACAGCTGGTGATCTTGCATCCAAGACTTAACAAAGAAAAGCAATGTGGAAAGCAGGGACACAACTGATGACAATGTAAATAATATCATGGAGCGTTGCTGATTGTCGGCAGTAAAATACGGAATATGATCAAGCCCGTAATAGAAAGTATAGTTCACTCCGGGTGAAAACATACTCAACAGAAAAATGCCTTGTCACCATAATTACAGTGCATTATACATTTTCAGAAGTGAATAAATTATAATGCTTAAACAAATTTAAGATTTTCTTTCATTTTTTTAATGTATATTATCTTCATTTTTTGAGGCTGGTCCAAATCGCGGTCAGCTAAATATTCAAAACACGATTTTTTGAGGCTGGTCCAAATCGCGGTCAGCTAAATATTCAAAACCAACAATTTTAATTACGTCTTGTATAATTTGCACTTTAATTTAAAACGAAGACCTTTGGAGGCAAAAACAATATATTTTTTTCAGTCAAACAATGCTCAGCGTTGCACTAGGTTCAGCGATTCAAGGAAATTTTGTAGTTTTGCATAAGTACGAATCGCAAAATGCGGTAATTAAATTTTGTTTTTTAACTTAGATGATTTATTAGAAACTTGTTAAATTGAAGGTAAAGGGTGCATTCAAAATCTAGAAAAGGAAATAAATACATACCTTTTTTGAGTTAATAAATGATGAATTAATCTCGCTAATCTGTCCGAGGGTGCTCCTGAAGGAGTTTTTGAAATTTCTTCTGCACCAAGATGAAACAGAATATCAGCAGAAGTTGCCGCAACGCGAATGTCATTGACGTCAAAAACGGATGGATTAGAAAAATAGTGGCACTTCTAGAGAAGAATTTAAATGATAAATGCAAGTATACTGGGGAAAATTAGAAGCTTGAAATCAAGTTACATAGATTTTTTTTAATATTACAAGACTTGAAAATCAATCCAATTTTTAAGAAAAACTTTTAAATAATTATAATTGTAGAACAGTTGATGCTAATAAAATTTTTTTCGTATTTTTAGCTTTAGATCTCGGGGCTGACTCTTAAGCCAATTAACTGTACATGTATATTGTACAGTAGGGTGTCTACTTTTTCCATTTATTGAAATTGCTCAATTATATAATTTTTAAAGGACAAATTAGCAATGAATAACAACGCGAAATTTTTTCAAAAAATTTTGTCATCTTTAGTCTCTAGTATAAAAGATTTTTCAGGGGGCAAAACCCTCTAATTCATTGTATCTCGAGAAATACAGCACCTAGAGCTACAATTTCGAACCAATCAATTCAGAAACATTGGTTTTCTATCTGCTTATAACACATTTTAGTACTCTAAATAATTTAACGTAGTTTTGGAGTTATTTTGCAAAAAACTATAAAAACACTTATTAGATGTTGCTTTTTTATATAAACACTGAAAAATACGAGGGGCATTCAAAAAATGCGCGGAATTCTCCCGTGACAAGAGTGCCAGCAAGAAAAAACGTATTTTAGCATGCTAGCCATAAAAAGCATGTTCTTTGTGATCAAATACTTGCTATCACTCATTTTGCGCTTGTAAACGAAGTTGTCAAGAGCTAGTTTATTTAAGGTAGTTTTTTAACCCATGGAGCGTAAGGATTTCGAGGTAAGAACCAACATCAAATTTTTGGTAAAGCTTGGTTGGAAAGGAACGGAGATCATTCAAGCTCTGCAGACCGTTTATAAAGATGATGCTACGAAGAAAACTTGTGTTTACAAGTGGATTGAAAGATTTTGAGATGGTAAAGAAGCTGTTGAAGATGATGAGGGTCGTGGAAGACCAACAACCTCAAAACAATGAAAAAATTGATTTTGTTAGGAAACTAGTCAAAGAAGATGGACGATTGACGGTTTATCAGATAGCTGAGACTGTGGGCATATTAGTTGGTTTAGCTCATTCGATTCTGCATGACGATTTATGCCTCAGCAAGCTTTCGGCACAATGGGTGCCAAAAGCGTTGTGCCCAAATCAGCTCAATCTCAGAAGTGAATTGTCAACGGCGATTTTGCTCAAAATTGAAGCAGATGAAGACCGCTTTTTTGATCGAATTATCACAGGAAGTGAAACATGGATCTACCAGTATGATCCTGAAACAAAAGAGCAGTCCAAACAGTAGCTCCCACGTGGATCATCTGGCCCAATCAAATTCAAGTCTGAGAGGTCTGTCAAGAAGGTAATGGCAACTGTCTTCTGGGACTCTGAAGGAGTTGTGCTAGTAGATTTTTTAGAAGGTAAAAAAACTGTTACAGGCGCCTATTACGTAGAAGTTTTAAGGAAATTGAGAGCAAAATTAGCTGAAAAGCGTCCAGGAAAACTCCATTGCGGAATTCTTTTACATCACGACAACGCCCCTGGGCATTCTTCTCGGATCGTAAGAGATGTTTTGAGAGAATTTCGGTGGGAATTGCTGCCACATCCACCTTATAGCCCAGACCTTGCCCCATCGGACTTCTTTTTATTCCCAAAACTCAAAGAACACTTGAAAGGCGTTTATTTTAATGACACTAATGAGGCAAAGCAAGCAGCAAAAACATGGCTCACAAAATGGTCAGCAGATTACTTCAAAAATGGGATAAAAGGATGGAAGCACCGCCTGGAAAATTGTATTGACTTTGATGAAGACTATGTTGAAAAGTATTAGGTTGGATAAAAAGTCTTGTCACATTTTTTGCCATGGCATTTTTGGTCTATATATTTTGGATTTGGTTAATCAATATTTATTGTCATTATATTAATGTTTTAATATTTTATTTCAGATTAATTCAATAGCATTTTCTTGAGTTTTACAATTAAATCACCCTTTTAAAATGGATTTTGACCAGATGCATATTAGACATTGCATTTTACATGAATTTAAAAAAGGCTCAAAAGCATCCCAAGCAGCAAGAAATATTCAATCTGTCTACAAAAACGAGGCCCCGAGTATCCAAACTTGTCACTGATGGTTCAAACAATTTGAATCAGGAAACTTTACCCTTGAAGACTCCCTTTGATCAGGAAGACCAAATTCTGTCTCTCTTGAGGTTTTAAAGGCTGTGGTTGAAGAAAATCCCAAACAAACTGCCAGGGAATTGGCCAAGCAGTTCAGTACTTGTCACAGGACTATCATAACACAGCTGAACAAGCTTGGTAAGGTCTCAAAGCTCTCTTCGAGACCTTTCCAAGTCCTGTGACAAGTACTGAACTGCTTGGCCAATTCCCTGGCAATTTGTTGGGGATTTTCTTCAACCACAGCCTTTAAAACCTCAAGAGAGACAGAACTTGGTCTTCCTGATCAAAGGGAGTCTTCGAGGGTAAAGTTTCCTGATTCAAATTGTTTGAACCATCGTTGACAAGTTCGGATAATTGGGGCCTCGTTTTTATAGACAGATCAAATATTCCTTTTTTAAATTTATATAAAATGCAATGTCTAATAGCATCTGGTCAAAACCCATTTTAAAAGGGTGATTTAATTGTAAAACTCAAGAAAATGCTATTGAATTAATCTGAAATAAAATATTAAAACATTAATATAATGACAATAAATATTGATTAACCAAATCCAAAATATATAGACTGAAAATGCCATGGCAAAAAATGTGACAAGACTTTTTATCCAACCTAATAGATTGATTGTATCAATAAATTATAAAAATTTATAAAATTCTGCATATTTTTTGAATGCTTCTTGTATATATACAGATCATTAGTAAACATCAATACTATTCAAGAAAAACTTTTGATCTTTTAGTATGTGCTCCCATGTCAAATCCTTTACATTAAAATCCAATTGCTGGTTGTTCAGATACAGGCTTAGCCCATTCTTTACTCTTTTGCCAAGCAGACACCTTGATAGGTGCCAAATGTATCCCAAACAAAATCAATTTCTGTTAAAATTAGCATCCCAAACTTGTTATTGATGAGTTATAAAAAGTAAAATTTTACTAAAGAAAATATCAATTAATACTCCAAAAATACTTTATATGTTTATTGAAAGGTATTTTTATTGCATCAGTTAAATCTTGTCAAAATATCCTAAATGTTTAGTTCCAAAGGGATAATTTTTGAAATCTAATAATTCTTGAAATTTTAGTTTACAAAAACACATCTCTGGCATATTTGTGCCAAAGAGCTAAACCAACACTCTTTTTAAAGCTTTGCTTTCCAAGATTTCATCTTTGTCACTAAAATCTAGACTAGATCGGCAAAAACCGCATATTTGATGTGCCTTCTGATGCATAAAGGTTCAGATAAATTTTAAAAAACACAACATATCAGGCTATTCTTGGTAACTTGCTTTTCAATTCCGACATGTATGTAAGCCAAACAACAACAGTTTCAGAACCTGTTTGCTAAAACAAATTACTAATCTAAAATTAAGAAATTAATAGTGCTCAACAACATTCTCAACTTCATGTTACGTACCTCAGAAGTAAAACAATTTTTTTGCCAGTAATCAGGGCTGGGGTGTCGGTGTTGGTAAAAAATTTTTTTCAATTATTTGAAAAACTTCTGATATATAATTATTGTTAATTAATATTATTTTTTAGATAAATTAACACTTATAAGCTATAGCCTTCTATTTTGCCTGCATACCTAGTTAAATGGTAAAGTAGCTTGATGAGTCTTGGGGCAAGGATGAAATGGCATATTTAACTTCTATGAAATGCTGGTGTCAGCAAAGCAAAAAATGCCAACACCCAAGCCCTGCTAGTAATACAAAATTTTTTCAAACTTTATTAAACTTCAACCCTGATCAAACTAAAAAATGAACCATTTTATCTTTGGAATCATCTAATTTAGTGGCTTACTTAATTAATGGTTAGTGGTACTAAATGGATGGTGCAGATTCCACCACCCATCTAGTAAGGAACAAAATAATGCTTGCTTCTAATTATTGAAAAACATTCGGGTGTGAATCCTTTATCAAGATGTATGAAAATATCCCTTCCTTGTTAACTCTTGCTCTTAATTTCACATTCTCTTTTAAATCCAACAGCGTTTCGACCAGCTTGGATATTTCATTGCCTAGCTCATAATTTTCTTGGTTTACAAACCAGAATGGATAATCCATTTTCAAAAGATACTCAAATTTTCTCCCAAAGTTTGGGTGAAGACCTTCAAGATGAGCAGTGCAAAAAGTAATGCATTCTAAATGTAAGAGCAGTTCTATTGAAATTTTCAAATGATGACAGTTCTTTTTCTCAAATGGTTTTTTCCAGTATTTCAGTTTCTCGATGTAACCTTTTATCTGGTAAGTGCAAATAACCAAGTCTGAATTTTTTACTTTGCAGCTCGAAGTTCAGCATATTCATTGTTTTAAAGATATGACTAAAGTAGTATATTTTATACCTATATTTTCAAGTTTTTTCAAAATTTCTTGAGCTTTACCAGTTTGTTTTCTGTATTTACAATAAACCATTTGAGACTGTGATCTAGGGCTAGCTACATAATTTACTTACATGTCCTTCCAACATAATTTAATATTGTAATGTCTACAATTTTTAGAAACGTTTTACTAAGAATTTATGAAATTCTTTCTAGAATTTCTGGTGGACCACTATACCAGTGGTTCTCAACCTGGTCTAGGTGGACCACCAGTTGTCTACCTAGACCAGGTTGAGAACTACTGAGATAAACAATTTCAAAACTTATGCTTATAAATATAACAAATATTTTAAATGCTAATTGGGATACTAAACTGATTAATGAAAAGAATATTCTGCCAATATGTTTCAGAATTTCTGTCATTGCAATCAAAAAACACATGATCATTTCGAGTAATCATACCCATTCTGTAATTAAAATTACTCAAAATTGCAATTGCAGAATGGATAAGTAATTGTAACCATAACCAATTACATCTGTCATGTAATCACCCTATCATTGCATCATTGCACTGGAAGTTGGACAGAATTAAAAAACAAAATTATTAGTCAGGGTCAGACT
Organism: Diplosoma virens; assembly: GCA_963680785.1. NCBI lineage: Eukaryota > Metazoa > Chordata > Ascidiacea > Aplousobranchia > Didemnidae > Diplosoma > Diplosoma virens. The sequence continues at coordinate 22,340,778 of OY796897.1, read as the reverse complement.
TAAAATTTAGGAATTTGTAGGCTTCAGATTTTTTGAAAAAGATCTTTGACAAAAAAAGTTTGAGAATCACTGATCTAATGGAACATAAAAAAATTATGCTCATAAATCAAGTTCCATAAACTTGGTATCATAGTCAACATTGTAAAACCGATGATGAGCACTTCTTATGGTAGTTAAACATTTTATTTTTAAAATTTTGCTTTGGTAGGTTATTGCAGCACACAATTAACTGAAACTATTATTGTTTGGCATACAAATGATTGGCAATCAAAAAGTTAAGTTACAAGAATAGCTTCATATATTGTGTTTCTAAATTTCATCTAAATCTTCATGTACTGGAAGGCACATCAAATATGTGATTTTTGTGAGATCTAGTTCTAGATTTTATTGACAAAGATGAAATTCTAGTAAAGCAGAGCTTATAAAAAAAGGTGCCCACAAAGCACTTTTAAGTGTGAATATACCAGAGCTGTGTTTTTGCAAACATTCATTTCAAAAATTACCTTTTCAACTAAACATTTAGGATATTTTAATAAGATTTAACTGATGCAATAAAATAGTTTCTAATAAACGTATAAAGTATGTTTGGAGTATTAATTTGTATTTTTTAAAAAAAAACTTCACTTTTTATAAATTTGGCAATAACAAGTTTGGAATGCTAGTTATAGCAGAAATTGATCATGTTAGGGATACATTTTTGTACATATCAAGGTGTCTGCTTTGCAAAAGAGTAATGAATGGGCTAAGCCTGTATCTGGACAAGAAAATGGATGTTAAATTTAATGGTACATTAGAAATGGGAGCAAACATAAAAGGATCAAAAGTTTGTCTTGAATAGTATTGGTGTTAAGTAATGATCTGTATGTGTATTTTTCAATGTTTATAAAAAAAAAGCAATATCAAATCAGTGTTTTTATACTTTTTTCAACTCCAAAACTAAACAATTTAGAGTGCTACAATGTATTATACACCAACACTTCTCAAGCAGTGGTCCAAGGTCTACCAGAGGGTTGCAAAACTCCTTCAGGTTGGTCATGGACTCTTTAATGAGACATTTTGTTTCGGAAGGTGTATATAGCAGCTATTTTATTTTAATTTGTTTTTACCACAAGTTAAAATTGGCACAAGCTATGGAAGGCCATCAGCTTTTTTTAAACAAAACCCTTTTTTAGTCCTCTCTAGTGATGGGATGATTAATTGAAATCAAGAATTGATGATTTTTAAGGAATCAGAATCGAAAAATTTTTCATGAAAATTTCAATTCTTGAAAACGATTCCTAATACCTTGGTATGACTGTGCAGGCACGTATATACTACTGATGTGTTAAACTGCTACTTTTGAATAACTGTTATTACCTGCTCTTTTCAAAAATTTTATCTGTTACTTTATATTTACTAAATCAACTAAAAACTAAACAACAGCAATTGCGATGTTATTATTACATCAATCACAGAACCAGATAAAAAGTGACTTTTTTGAAAAAGAAAAAGTTTTGCAAGGATTAAGCTGTAAAATCACACAGCATAAACAAGAACAATTACTTCTTAACTGTTACTTTGCAATTGACGATATTTGTTTTTAACAAACTGCTATTTTTTTGTACATTTCTAATATATACTAAAGAGAGACATTTTTTGTTTCAGAACAATATATAATAGTACGTAGTCTAGTACGTATTTCTATTAAAAATTCTTAAAATTTCTGTGGAAGATTTTTGTCTTTAAAATTATAATTTTACAACAAAACTGATCATTTTAAAGTATCATATTTATTCGTGTAGAAATCGAGAAAAAGCATTTGTCACAAAGTTGGAGATGCGACTTGTACATGAGAAATTGTACATAAAAGTGATACCAAACATAAAATACATGAAAGTGACTTGTGCATAAAAGTGCATTGGCCAATTCTTAACAATTTAAGACAAAAAAGGTGAAGGGCAGTGTACATTAATTATCTAATTCATTTAACAAAATATCCTTTTAAAAAAACATTTTGTTAGTCTATTATGACAAATAAAGGTGAATTTTAAATGACAAGAATCAGAATTGAAAATTTTTGTTGGAATTGGCATTGGAATCGAAAAAAATTGGCATTATCCCATCACCAGTCTTCACTTTTTTCAAATGAAGCAAAGATGCACTGCCATAAAGTAAAGATCTTTTTTCTTTTTTTAGTTTTCACTATCTTGTGAGACAAAATTGGACACAGATGTAAAGACTTTTTTTGTTCTTTAGCCTCATAATTTTTTTAGACAAAAATGAGTGACACTTTTGTCATTTCTGTGAAATGCTTAAGATCATTGATAAGATTTGGGCAAAATTGTATTGCTCTTCAAATTTTTTGGCTGGTACAGCTATGTGCACTGCTGGGCCAGAACAGTTGTTTCTCAAATTTTCTGGTCTAAAGGTTGAGAAATACTGTTACTAACAGATAGGAAACCAATATTTTTAAATTGACTGCTACAGAAATTGGAACTCTAGGTGCAGTATTCTTTGAGATACAATGCATTAGTGGTTTTTGTCCCCCAAGAATATGAAAACAAATATTTATAAAAATTTTGCATTGTCCTTTGATGCAGATTTGTCCTGTAAAAATCATAAAAATTGGACACTCTATTGCACAGGTTATATTATCAAAGCATAACATTCTAAACAAAACTTTTTGATTTAACTGCTGATTCAAATATGTTTTGTTTGACACATTTACACCTGAATTGCAAAATAATTACAGTATTGGAAGATTTCTACAATATACCACTGTTAAGAATTGAAAAACTGTATAATATTTTTTTGAATAAGCAATCAATAATTCTCTAATTTCAGGACTTTTTTAAATCAGAGTTAAAATCAAAATCAAATTATAAGATTAAAACAACCCACAGAGACTTTAAGATGCCTTTTATAACAATGTCACTTCTATCAAAATGATGCTATATTTTTATGGCTTAGGTCTAAAATTTCTTTAGTGAAAACAATTAGCAGTTCAGTTAATATAGTAGTGATCATCTAACTATGGCAAAGCAAACTGGAGTACAATTTTAGGGCCAGACAAAACTTACACAGTGTTACCAACTGCTGAACAGCATTGTGAATCTCATCTATGTAGTATATATAGCTGCTTCACTGAGTCATAATATTTTAAAGATGAACACAACAAACTTTTGGCATATAAAACAAAGTTTGAATTTTTTTGGTTGGTAAAATTGCTTATCTACACTTAACTGAACAGCAATTGCAATTTTGATTTGTTTATCAAAATCAACAATCTATTTACTTAAAAATTTGAAATGTAAAAAAGCTTATTGATTGATACAGTTTACTGTATATAAACACACAAAGTAAAACATTCCTTGATGAGTAGTTTTTCAATTAAGTATCTATCTTGTAAATAACTTATATCTGCTAATCATTTTCTTGATTACAAAAAAAAACAACAGATTGAAACATAGTATTAAGTTTTTGCCACAAAAAAACAGCTTAAAAACTAAAACTAATCAACAGAAATAAAAAATGTCCCTAATAATTTACTCTAGAACAATAATTACCTCTGTTGAATGCTTAAAATAAGAAGGTTGAGGGTACACTGGATGATGAAAAACATCAGAAACAGAGGGTATGAAAACTATTTGAGTGAAATTTTCTAATTCATTTCTTATTGTTTTGAAGTATTTGCTAGACAGCTCAGAAAATGATTCGGTCAAAAAACCACTTTGAACTTCTTGATGATTAGCATCAATAAGTGGTCCAATCAATATAGTAACATCAGGACAGTTCTTTTTAACAATGTTGATGAGATCAGTTAATGGCTGATAAATCAAATTATCAGAGGTGGTAAATGGACCTGAAGCAATAATTAAGGAAACTTTAGACTGACTGCTTGTTGTCATTTCATCAGGTTGTGCTACGTGAATTTTTCCATCAATAATAAAAGGTGAATGCATGCTTTCAACAACCAGTTTTTTTCCACTTGGATTTGTTCCCTTAATTGCAACAATTTGCCCTGGAAACATTGAATATTCATTTAGTTTACTTAATTCTAAACCAACACTTCTTCCAAATGAATGTATTCGATCACCTTCTAAAACAATACCTATCGGGGAAAGTCGAGTTGCACTTTCAGCTTTAATTCTACCTATAACATTAATTTCTCCTTGACCTGGAGCAGAGCATGGAGCCCAAGATTCAATATTGACATCTTGCTGAAGCATAACTTCAGCAAATTCCTCAACTACATCATTTAATATGTCACATAAATCGATCGTTTTTTGAAACATGTACTTATATCTTTTTTGAGAACTTTCAAAAGTCTGTAGTATCTTACAAGTTTTAGATGATTCGAATGTGAAAATTAGATTAAAGTTTTTAGTCTCTGATAAGCAAACAACTATTTCTCCACTGTTGGAACGATTAGAGTATTTTTGAGATGACTTGTTTGAATTCTGAGGTGAAAAAACAGAAGGACTCAAAAAATTACATTCTCTTTTACTAACTAATTGTACAGGTGTTGTTGCAGTTATCTTCTCTAATTTGTGCTTATTTGCAGGGCTGCAATACCCTACTAAGATATTGTCAATTTCATTTTCTGTTCCATCATTATATGATGCATCATTCAAAAGCAAATTTGGCTTTTTTGAAGTAGACTTAGATTTGGAGCTTGTTAGTTCTTGTTCAAAATGCTCAAGCTCAGAATATGACAATGTAGGATGTTCTTTTCTGCTTTGGTAAGCAATCCATTCATTCAAAAGATCTTCAGACGAAAGTGAAAAGACTAATGCAATTTCAACCAATTTTCCAATAACTTCATTGGTAACTTGAATATCAAATCCAAGAAATTCATTTGTGATTTCTTCAGCAGTAATTGGCATTGGTTTAAAATAAAGCCACACTATAATTGAATTTAGCAATAATTACAAGATGAATTAATTTAGTCCAGTTAAATGCAAAAAAATTAAAAACAAACACAGAATAAAAGAGCAGTAATACCAGTTGAACTAAAAAATATTACTGAGTGACAGGGGTGCAACTATCCTAAAAAAAGGGGAAATAAAAAAAGGAGGCTGACACAATTTCAATGTCTTTATCCCTCCATTTGAGTTTTCAAATAACATTACTAATCTCTATAAATACAAACGTGGTACATTTGCATCATTATGGCATGCCTGTTACATTATGTCTATGGGTCATTCCTTTACAATACAAAAAAACTTTTAATAAATTTAACACCACCATCTTGACCCAGATGAATGGTGCTTTTTTGCAGCCTGGGTTGTGAGTACGTCTGTTATTGCTTTTAACCATAAAAGACCAAAACCAAACCTGTCAAAAGGGAAGGCTATTTACCCATCTCGTTCAGCAAGAGTCTGTTAATTGGCAAATGTCCTTTTCAGGACAGAGCAATGTCTGAAAAAAAAGCCCTTTTTAGGGCACATTGCCAAGAAGTCCCAAAGACACACTGTTATCCAGCTAAACATTGAAGGCCTCACAGCAAGCAAGATGAACGTTCTTGCTCTGCAGTTTGAGGCACTTATCATCCTACTACAGGAGACCCACTGCACTGATGCAGAAAAATTGGTATTTTTAAGCTACCAACAAGCAGGGTCTTCCTTAACCCTGAGGGATATAAGAATTTTATTGTAAAATAAAACGACAATGGTTCAATAATGATCTCACAAATATCTAAAAAGTAGAATTATAATGCCTTCATAAAAGTGCTTTTGTTATATTACAATCACAATCATGGCACACATATGTACCACTGTCCTTTAAAGGGTTAAGCAGGAAGCATGGCCTTGCCATGTTTGTCCATGAGCAACTAAGGTATATGCTTTTGGACCAATCTTCACTGGCATCGGAGATTGAGTGGTTGTGTGTAAACGTTGATGCTTATAAAATAGCCAATGTCTACAAAACTCCACCAACACGACTGTGATCCCTGGATCTCCCAGTGTTTCCTCACTCCTGTCTCTATGTCAGTGATTCCAACTGTTGCCACATTGATTTGGTTTACAAGAATAACAGTCCAGACAGTGAGTGCTTGGCTGGCTGGGCAAGTATTAATAGTCTTGCGCTCCTATACAATGCCAAGGACGTCGTCAGTTTTTACTCTGGCAGCTGGAGCACTGGCACCACTTCAGATTTAGCTTTTGCTAGCATAGGTCTTAACAGTCACTTACTGGATAGGCATGTCCTTAAAAAGTTCCCTGAATCACAACATCAACCTTTGCTTATCACACCACCAAGATTTGCTCTGTCAGTGTCAAGCATGCCTGTTAAGCAATGGAAGTGTCGCAGGCCAAATGAAGTCATCACTTACCAGATAGATATAAACTTGGAAAGTTTCCTAAATCACAACATCAACCTTTGCTTAAACAGCAATTACTTATAATCTTAAGTAGTTCATAAGCAATTGCTGTTTAAAGCTTTGCACTTTTGTCACTTTTGGTGCAAGAGAGTGTAAAACAATTTTAAAATTGCTTTAAAATCATTGTTTCTCATCCAAAATGATTAAAAAAAGTGTCTATTTGTATGTTTTCAGGGGGAGTGGGGAATTCAAATATGTAGTCAAAATGCAGCATCAAAAAATCTTTATGACAAATGCATATATTCTTAAAATAAGAGTCTGAACTTCGAATAAACATTTGGTGGTAGAGAATTTGAAAATTGCGTGAAGTAAAAGATTTTTCTTCCCAAAGCTTTTCATCTGACACTCTTCAGGGGAAATTGTCAGAATGAAGCAGAATTAAAACCGAACTAAGTTATAAAGGGGGAAAGTAGAGTTCTCATTGGCTGAAAGTTAGCCAATGATAGAAAAGATTAAGAAATTTTCAAAGAGTAGACGAATTCTTTTTGCTTACATAGAAGGGGATTGAGAGATTTAATGAAAGTCACTTCAAGAGCAGAAAGGTGAAAGGAAGAGCGACCTCAAGCGAGAATAGAAAAATTTTTCGTTGCTGTAATGAAGGGCGCATTGGGCATTGTCAAGAAGATGTTGACCAATGGCAGATTCGTGAAATTGTTGTGAGCATGTGTTGTTCTTGCAAGAGTGGGAAAGACTTTGGCAGTTGGCCGAGGCACGAGGATTGGTGATGGATCTAGGAATGTGTTGTTTAATTTGCTCTTCTAGCCGTTGAGACGTGCAACCAACTTACCAACTATTGCAGTGGCACAAAAACTGGTAAATAACATTGCTGTGATGATGGGAAGGTAACACGTCTTTCTTAATTGCTGGAAGGAGCTGTCGGGTGTTGAAAATAACACGTGGTTTGACGGAGAAAAAGCAGCGTTTCACAACAGACGTAATCTGCTTTTCGAACTTCATCAAGACATTTCCAATTCATGGGATGTGTAGGTAGACAGGGCACTTTTTTACTGTGTGGACCGGGTTAGAATTTAGTTGTTGAAGTTTTCACTTGAAAGCTGAATTGATTACATGTTCCGGGTAGCCATTTTCCAAAAGAATTGAACGAATTTTGCCAAGCTCTTGGTCCAGTTTGCTTTTAGAACAAATTATAAAAGCTCTGTGAACGAGAGTACCAATTAGATTGATTTTCCGTTTCTGGGGACTGAAAGAGTTCCAACGTAGATATTGGCCATTGAAGGTGGGTTTCCTGTATACTGAAGTTAGAAATTCTGAATCATGCCTTTCATTAAATCTCTCAATCCCCTTCTGTGTAAGCAAAAAGAATTCGTCTACTCTTTGAAAATTTCTTAATCTTTTCTCTCATTGGCTAACTTCTTTCAGCCAATGAGAACTGTACTTTCCCCCTTTATAACTTAGTTCGGTTTTAATTCTGCTTCATTCTGACGATTTCCCCTGAAGAGTGTCAGATGAAAAGCTTTGGGAAGAAAAATCTTTTACTTCATGCAGTCTGAACTTTGATTGAACCTAATACCCACATGATTAAATAGATTTTTCTTTTACTACTTCTGATTTGTAAAGCAATTTATCAGCATTTAGTATTTGTAAAATCATTAATACAACTTTTTTCTAAGTAATGTTATCAACAGAACTATGTGTCCACCACTACTGTAAACTGAGGTGACTTTGATCATGCAGAATAACTTGGATAATTTTTGATATAGCTTGAGAAATAAAAAAAGTTGGGTGTTGGGATAAAGTGGGATTTGGATTTTTTATAATTGTTTTTAAGCAGAATTGTAGATGGATTTTCAGCATTTACAGGGTGTCAAGAAAGTTCCCGATCCTAAACAAAATTATATAGGGCTAATGACAGAAGGTTAAATCAACAAAAGGTTTATTGTGGTGATAGAACAAAGCTCCATGAACATAAAAAAATCTGGTTTATTCAAAATGACCCCCATCTGTATCAATAACACGTTGGAGCCTCTGTCGGAAATTCTGACAAGCAGCACGAAGGGCATCTTGAGGAATTTTCTCCCATGCTCATTTCAGGGAAGCTCGAAGATCCTCCAGATTGTTATGGGGTGAAGAACAGGCTTCTTTTTCCAGAATACCCCACACACAGAAATCCATAGGATTGAGATCGGGCAAAGATGGTGGCCACAAATCTTTGGTCCAGAATGAAGGAAAGTGCTCTTTGGACCACTTCTGCGTCTTCTTTGATGTGTGAGAAGGCGCGCCATCTTGTTGGAAGGTGAAGGACTTATTTTTGAACTTTTCCTTCATCGATGCGAGGGCAGGGGTTAAAATATCATTGACATACGAATCTGTATTCACTTTGACCCCCTCTTTAACAAAAATGAGGGGAGATTTCCAAGATTTGGAGATCGCACCCCATACTATCACAGACGAGGGTTTCTGTCGGCATGAAACAAATTGAAGATGATCAGGGAGGTCCTTGGGCAACTTTCCGAGAATCCTGTCATTCTGGGTGTTGAACTTCGCCTCCACCAAGAAGAGTTTTTCGTCTTAAAAAACGATTTCGCCTTTCTCCGTGCCTCCCTTCAGACGGTTCAGCAGAATTTTGGCCCTCTCCTTTCTTTTTCGCTTCTGGAGGTCAGTTAGGAGTTGTCTTGTCCTGATTTTGTACGGGGACATTTTGAGATCCTGTTCAACAATTGTTCTGACAGACTCATGGCTGATATTCATGTCTTTAGCCGTTTTCCTCAAGGATTGTTTGGGGTTCCTCCGAATTCTCTCCCTGAGGGCCTTGATCTTCGCTGGAGTGTGAGCGGATCGAGGTCGTCCACTCCTATCCCGATCCTCCATGGTTCCAAGTTCTTGGAAGCGCAAGATTGTATCGCGAACAGTCGATTTTGGTGCTTTTAGCAACTTCATAATTTTAGAATTTGAATGTCCCGCACGATAAAGTTGAATGATTGCAGCTCTTTTACTCATTTTATTATTATTTTAGCCAAAAAAATTTGAAAAGTGTATCTGAAACATTGAAAAGGAGGATTAAGTGGAAAAATGACGTACAGAACTTATCATAATTCATTGAAGTTTTTGAATTACATTAAATTTAAAAATCGATGGGGAACTTTCTTGACACCCTGTATAAAAAGCTTGATCAGATATTAATACTTAACATGCACAATACACCTTCACCTATTAATGCCAATCATGGTTGATATGCTATGTATTTTTTAATTTGGTGAAACACTGTCTGAGCATCTTCACCTCCATCTTCTAACATTTTTTCAACATTTTAATCAAACAATACTAAACATTTAGCAACAAAACTAAAACATTGCATTGAGTAGGTTTGCAAACCTTTCCATATTGCACCCAAACATAATATGGTATATACTAAGTTCTTTAAACTACCAATCTAAGAATCAAATTTGTGCCAACAACTTTTTATTTAAAGATGTTTTCTGGACATTTTTCCACTAAGACCAAAACAAAAATAAAAGTTGTAATAGTAATAATTATCTTAGCTAAAATTAAAATTATCAGTCGCCAAGTAATTTTTATCTTGATAAAAAATGCTTAGTGATCTCATACAACTTTTTTTGTGATAAAATGATTAAACTCGACCCTTAGAATAAAACATTTTGATTAAATGATGAATTTATGTGAGTGATCACAGTGACTCCCAACTGGGGTAACTTTTAATCAGATATCGAATGGCGCTCTGCTCCCAACACATGATGTCAGACCAAAAAAGCTATGTTGTAAAAAAAAGTTAAGACCTGAAAGTGTTTTAGTCAATTTATTTTGAAAGGTTTATCCTTGGAGTGTTGTAGATGTAAATCAAGATAGCTCTAAAATGATCAAAGTCACTCAGTTTTACAGTACCAATTTTGTAATAATTTGGGCTGTTTTTTGTCATATTTGTTATTAAATTTTAACTATACTTTGGTCTTTTATAAAAATCTTCATAAACAAATTTTAATTAAGATATTGCAGAGTGGCAATTTACCTTTTTTTTATCAAAAATAAAATGTAAACCTTAATTTATCTGGTACTTTTGGTTATCAATGATTACAATCACTACTAAAAAGCATTCTTTCGCATAACAATTAATGCATTTAAAAAAAGAAAAAACAAGATATAAAAAATCAATTAAAAAAAAAACTTGTAGCAGATTATTATCCACAAATTTATAAGTATTGAACACACATACACATAAACAGATTTATTCAAAATTGAGTTAAATAGTAAAACTATTTTACAATGCATATCAGCAGCACAAAAAAGGAAAGTTTGTTTGTGTTTACTGCTTTCAAAGTTTGAATAATTACCAAACAATATCAAGAAATCAAACATTTAAAAACAATTTTGTTGTTCATAACATTCAAGAATAGCAAAAATTACATCAAAGATCAGATGAAGAAATTCCAACAAAATAATTTATGGGTAGTTCATGTTTAATTTCACCATGTCACCCCTAACCATATTAAAATTTTTTCATGACAATGACTATAATAATAATCTTGCAAGCTAGAAAATATAACTAATTTTACATTGCCTGAGTAACACTCAAAGGTCAATGACAATGTAGTGTAGCTGTTTTTCTATTTATTTGATTTTAGCTTGGTTTACAAAAGGTAAGGTCGCTACTACCTTTTGCGTGCTCATTCTTGCCCTTTTTCTTTGTCTAGCCAAATAAATCAACCGAACAAGGTTCTTCAGATGTCTAAGGAAATTTGGAGACATATCAGTTTTACTTCTTACATTTCACGAAAATAAATAACAAAACATAATCCATCGGGTGCAACATGGGAAATGAAATGATGAAAAGGTGGAGTAAAAACAATAATTACAAAAAACAGCTAAATAATGACATGGAAAAAATGAATATTACAAAACATGAGATAAATGAAAAAGATAGTTGGAGCTGCAGTCGTCACACTAGCCAGTCCCCAGATAAAACGTGCACTGGAAAGGCCATTGAGATTGGTTGATCCAAAGTGGCATGTGATGTGTTGCAAATGCAAAATCTTTGCAGCTCATCAGATTGGCAATGATAGTCTGTTGCTCACGACTATAGTCCATTCGATTGTTTTGCCATTTCTCTGGGAGCATCTTTGCTTTGTCTTCAAGTGATAACTATTGTGCTTGATTGGGGGTCTGTAGTGCCAGAAATTGCTTTTTTTTCATTTTAGCAATTCACACTCCCCCACTACTAGAGAATAAAACTGCCCCCAAGAGTATCTAATAAGTAGGACATACTGGAATGGAGCCAACGAGTTTTGCAAGATTCATGCCTGGCCAGAGATGAGGCTTGTTCTTCTTCGCTCTTGATGAAGCTTCTTTCTTCATTTAAAAATTTTCTATTCTTTTTAAATGAGGCATTGTTGTGAGTCACCAATGACTAACATCGGGGTTACTAAGCAGGGCTGGGGAGCCCCTGTAGAAGAGCACTAGCTCCGGCTCTAGCTCTGGAGCTATCAAGTACTCATTCACTAGCTCTGGCTCCAGCTCCAGAGCTATCAAGCACTTATCCACTAGCTCCGGCTCCGGCTCTCCAACTCTTTAATAAACAAGTAGTTTATCATTTAGTGTTTAAATCTTTTTTGCGATAAATTATTCTATTCTAACAAGAATCACGACTTCTGATCTTTACAATTATATTAGTCAAATCTAAAAGCAAGTACCAAGAAATATAACTAAATGAAAATCAATTGTGGCGTTATCTAAACATTGAAAAGGTTAAATCGTAACTATTATGAATTGCAAACTATGCACTGACAAATAGCTAAACTTTATCTTTTTAGTGGAAAACTTTAGAAGCACGTGTGGAAAACAGAAACTCCCAAGAGATTTAACACACAAGGAAATAAGCAAGAACGTTTGTGATGAAACATTAAGGCAATAAAAAAGATTGAATCAGCCAAATCTTCACTCTACAATTTTAAGAGATATATTTACGACGTAACAATCATGCGAAAATTAAACCAAATAAAAATTTAAGTTATCCAATTCTCATGGCTACATTATGTTTTAGTCACATTAAATTTTGATATTTATTTACTTTTATTTATTTTTTTATTTTCTTTCTGTATTTATCCTCCTGATTCGCAGTAAAGTGACGGCGGCGCTAATACATAGGATAGGCAATTACCCCGATCTGCTTCCAGAGATACCAAGATATTCCTGTTCGCTTGTAATTTAATAGAAATATGACTGTAATTTAGAACTGCTTGCCAGGACCACCAAGCAGGGGAATGTGCCGTAAAGTGTCTTTCCCAAGGGCACAATAGAATGGCGCAAGTGGGTTTTGAACCAAGACCGTGTTGGTCACGAGCCCAGCACTCTAATTACTCGACCACGCTGCCGAAAATTGAGTGTTTAAATTAGTGATGGGATGATGCCAATTTTTTTTTCGACTCTGATGCCGATTTCAACAACATTTTCCGATTTTGATTCTTCTTAGTCAGAATTCACTTTGTTTTTTATATGAGGCTAACAATAAAAGCACCTAGTTTAATTAGTTGCATAATTGATGTACAGTGCCTCTTTCTTAATTGTTTTAAATTGTTCACCATTAGCCATTGTAAATAAAAGATTATATGTATATTAAAAAGTGAATCAATTGTCCTTGCAGAGTGCAAAGAATAAGAGCAATATTTTAATACAAAATTTGTTTAATTACTGTTTTGAAAAAGCCACAAACATCTGTTGCTTATTTATTTAAATAAAATCTTGATCCTTATTCAATTAGAAAGATTCTATTTGAAAAACGATATTTAAATATATTATACAAAATTTATTTAACTATAATTTTGGCAAGGAATAAATTTTCTTCAACCATATTGTGGCGATACTCAGCAGCACAATTAAATTCATAAAACTTTTATTTTTCAAACGTTTTCGGCTTCTTAAGCCCTTTTCAAGAAAAACTTAAACTTAAATAAAATTAACAATAATGCGTCAAAACAAAGAAAATTAATTATTTATGCATGAATGATTTACATTGTGACGAATAAGTTAAAGCAAATAGAATTATAAAGCCAATTTTTTAGTTTCATTAAATTATTTAAAAATGAAAGTAAATTTAAAATTTTATAAAAGAAATAAAAATAAATAAAAATTAAAAAACATTTAATAAAAATGAAGAACCATTTGCATAAAGTTGTCGATTTAAACCAGGATTACGCTTTTTAATAAATAATGCTTCGTGTATTTTTGTATGGAATTCCGATTTACACTTTTTAATTATTTTAAAAGAGTTTAAATTTAATTTGACAGAGGAACAAACATTACAACACATTATATGATTTTTTATTGCACTTGATACTTGAGAGTTGAAGTCCAAATGCTCCTTAAGCTCTAGTGCTCAAATGTCGGGTTGACATACCGATGTATGTCAAGTTTGTGTCACACGAACATGTAAATTCATAAATGACATTTGAGCAAAGACCCAAAGGAGTTGTGGACTTCAACTGAAAGTAGTTTCCAATTTTAAATGTTTTATAGACAGGACAAACTTTCACGTTAAATTTCAATTTGAAAATTTTTGATAAGCGATTTAAAAAACGTCTCAAGTCAATACCAAAGTACGGAATTGTAATATAATAAGTACGGCAATCAGTAGAACGATTAACGGTTATGTTGGACACAAATTTGTTTTAAACTTTATTAAAAAACCAGCAAGGATAACCATTTAAACAAAACATTTTTCTTAGGTTGTTGATTTCTCAATTGAATAACATTTTTGAGGAACATATTAATTTCGCACGGTGAAGCAAACACAAAATTAAACCAGATTTCCATTTTTGTGGGCAAAAGGCGTTAAAATTAAGTAAAAGTCCAGTGTTGGTTGGTTTTCTCCATGTATACATGTCTAAACTATTGCAATTTATTTCTATTTTAACATCTATTTTTATTTCTTTTCTTATAAAATTTTAAATTTACTTTCATTTTTAAATAATTTAATGAAACTAAAAAATTGGCTTTATAATTCTATTTGCTTTAACTTATTCGTCACAATGTAAATCATTCATGCATAAATAATTAATTTTCTTTGTTTTGATGCATTATTGTTAATTTCATTTAAGTTTAAGTTTTTCTTGAAAAGGGCTTAAGAAGCCGAAAACGTTTGAAAAATAAAAGTTTTATGAATTTAATTGTGCTGCTGAGTATCGCCACAATATGGTTGAAGAAAATTTATTTAACTACTTTTTAAAAAACCAAAACAGTCTGTTTCATTCTATTGAATCTTCCTGTGTTTACAGGAAAAATAAAGAATAGGCTATAATCATTAGTAAACATGGTACTATGTTTTCATAACATCATTAAGAAAGCATAGTACGATAAGTCAATCTTATCTGATAAATAATATGTAGTTCTGCAAAACTTAATTTATAAGAGGTTGTTTCAAAATTTTAAATTATTTTTAACAATAGAAATATTATTTAACCCGTTAAGTGCAGAATTAAATTTTCATTATCCAAGTTACATTGCGTAATTAGTTTTGCTGTTTTTCTCATCTCGATCAATTATAATTGCTGCTTGTGCGAGAATATAGCAAGAGCGAGAAGCGAAATAATCCGCGCTGTGAAAAGCTGCAACAATCAAGACGTATATATCTGTCATGCGCACTGAGAAAGTGTTTGGCCTTGACATATATACTCGTCATGCACACTTAATGGGTTAAGCTTTTCAAATTTTATTCTTCGAAATATTTAGTTTGTTAAACTACAAAAATAATTTAAAACGGTCGAAAAGTAAAACAGGTCCAAACTTGCAAAGAGTGGTATATTTATTGTAGGATACATAGACTTAGAAAATTATTTAAAAAAATTATTCTAAACAAAAAATCTCAGCTAAATACCATTCGGCTCTATAAGTAAAGGTAGGTCATAAAATCTTGATATTTAAAATCCAAAAGGTCTCATTCTTATTTGAAGCAGAATTCTTTCCTGAGTATTTTGGTACTATTTTTATTAAAATCAGATGAAAACTGAGTATGCGCCAGCAAAAAACTGATTTAGCAGTGCCAGGCATCTAAAATTGCATATTCGCAACAATTTCTTTTCATATTTTCATCAGATTCTAATAATTTTTATGGCAAACTATATATTTTATCAATAAGTAATCTAATAGATGCATTAGAACAGTAATAATTAATCCTTTCATTGACTATTTTTATTTTTTGCTTCATTTGTGATAGTTATTAGAGTACAAATTCTTCTTGGTCCAAAAATAATTATTTTGGCATCTAAAAAATTGTATGATATTATATATAAAAATGAATTTTAAAACCAATAATGGCCTTCTTTTACCAATTTCAGGTGGAAATATTTATTTAGTTAAAACAAATCTTCAGTTATGGCTTCTAAACTGAATGGTCAACCAGTATTTGTGTTTATGGACCCCCTACCAACTGTTTCTGAATGCATTTCATCTATTGTAGGATATCACAACTTACATACAAAGTTACCTCTCCCTTTTTGAACATGGTAGAACTTTCTTCACAAAATGACCTTTTGAGAATCCTTCCACAACTCTATGATGACCTTTCTATCAAATGTCTTGACACATTAAGTGACTACAAAGTAAGCTCTTCATTTGACGTGCCAGAGCTTACATCCACAGTAGAGAAACATGTACTTGGTCTAATATGTGTAAAAGCAGCTTCACATTTGGCAACCCAGAGAGCCTGTGAATATAGTTTTGGACCACAGGAAGGTGTTTCCTGTCATGCAACAACACTCCACATGCTGGACCCATCCAAGCTTTAGTACCTGCCAACAAACAACCTAGACTGTGAAAGGGACTTGGCCATTTTCGACAATCTTGCTTCAAAGTCAGCGTCATGTTCTAACCACAAGTTTAAAGCAAAGGGTATTCCATGACTGAGCACAAATGTTTGCCAGTTTCTGATGACTGTCCACAAATGCTTGCCAGTTTCTGTAGAGAAAGTCACAACAAATCTTGTCAAAATTCTGGATGATCGTGAAATACAATGGGTAGAGAAGCAAAATCTTCTGTCAAGAGAGAAATAGGAGCAAAACTGTAGTGCAGCATTGAAGACTGTTGAATATGTTTATGTTCTACTACAAAAGTGCAAATCCTGAAGTGGTCCTTTGACCAACATCGATAAGCTAGAAAGGTGTGTGAATGCTTCAGATAATGATGATGCACTCAGAAGTGATCCTGCACAGTGAAGTCGCTTATAGAAAACACACATCACCTCATGACCAGAAAGCTAGACCACAGCTGTATAGGCTTAACCAAATTACAACAGTAGAACTGAAAATGAACCTGGCTCTAATTCTCACATCAGAGACAGACATGATGTAAGAGACCTTATCAAACATTACAAAAGAAGAAGACATGAAGCGCATGTTTAATTTGAATGGACCCAACACTGCAATTCCTGAAACTGCACCTAGCAAACAATCAGCAACAGATATACCAAAGAAAGAACCTGAAGTCAACATAAATGAACCATGTATTGTGATTTGAGATACAAGTGACAAATGACAATGATATGTTGGGATTTGTCTCACCAACCATGAAGATGGGACATACACTTTGAAATATCTAGAGCGATGCAATCAAACTGGTGACAGCAGGTCATGGAAATACCCTCAGCATTCAGACATTCAGACTATCAGTATTGTACAAATAATCCCATGCAATGTAATTGGCTCATGGGACCTGAGAAAACATGTGATGACTTTCATTCTTGAAAACTGGGAGCCGATCAATGTATTGTTCTGTTCTTTATATATTACTGATTAAACTAGCTATTGGAGTGTGTTTGCTTTTGTAAAAAGGGACTCTTAGGTAAATAAAATTTGCAAGGGATTTTTTTTGATGAATGTTTTACATGTGTAAAATACAATGGCAGCAAAACTGGAGCAAGTGGATAGTAATGTCAAATGGTTATGTTCTTCAATACAGTATATAAGATATAGAAGGTAATTAAAAAGTCATTGATTTTACACTGATTGTGATAGTTTAAATAGATTTCTTATCCTAGAAAACATATATTTTACCACAAAGATTGTTAAAATCAGATGAAAATTGATGTAAAGATAAAACAAAATAACGTGATTTTACGTTTTTTCTGAAATCGCTTGACCAGCACCCCTGAATTGGTTTTTGGCTGGCGCATACTCAGTTTTCATCAGATTTCAATGAAAATGGTACCAAAATACTCAGAAAAGAATTCTGCATCAAATAAGAATGAGACCTTTTGGATTTTAGACATCAAGGTTTTTGATCCCATGTATGACCCACCTCTACTATAAGCTTCTTTTTATTCAATTTTTTCAGATAACTATAAATAAAATCAGCTAATTAAACAGCTGATGAAGGACAGGTTTTATTCTTTTTATTTCTTTTAATAACTTTTAATACCAAACATTTTTTACGTTCAATCATCATCTGTTTCTTTTTTATTTATATTCATTTGAAGAAGTTGAACAAATGAAAATTTATAGAGCTGAGTACTATTTAGCTGAGATTTTTTGTTAAGAATAATTTGTTAAACTAATCAAGCAAATAATGCAATTCCTGTGATGTCATATAGGAAAAAATGACTCAGGTTATGCATTCATATTAAGATGACCTGACTCCCTTTCTCTTACCTTAATAGGAATAAAAAAAATTGATTTTATTGGATGAAATAGACTGTTGAGATTTTTTAAAATAGAGTTTAAATAAATTTTGTACGAAATTGCTCAGATCTTTTCTTTTAGCACTTTGCAATGAAGATCGATTCACTCTTGCTCTCTCTCTCTCTCTTTCTCTCTCTACATACTGTATATATATTGTAATATTATATGAAACTTAAGTAATATATATAAATTAGGAAATTAATCAACGTGTTTTTGTAGAGCGCTTAATGAAAGTCGGAACAAATACAATGATTTTTCATTTATTAAAAAACAACCCGACAGCCTGTTTCATCTATTTCTTAATTTCTTAATCAGATAAAATAGGCTGTAGAGATGTTTTTGCTTAATAAATGAAAAGAAAGTATCTATATAACACAAAATTTATTGTTATATTAATGTTTAAAAATCCATAACAGTCAATTTCATTCTATGAAGTTGATCCTATGAACCATTACTGGAGCCGGAGCTAATAAAATTTTTGTGGCTCCAGCTCCGGCTCTGCAGAAATATTTAAAAAAGCTCTGGCTCCAGCTCCTCCAAAATTGGCTGGCTCCATGGCTCCGCGCTCCAGCCCTGTTACCAAGGTGGCGTTTCTGTTTTTCAGTTATTTTATTTTGGTCTAGTTCACAGAAGGTAAAGCCACTACAACCTTTCGCGTGTTCATTCTTGCCCTTTTTCTTTGTCTAGCCAAATAAATCAACCAAACAAGGTTTTTCAGTTCTCTAAGGAAATTTAGAGATATAAAAACACAACATTGTTGCTTTGACTTAATGTTCTGTTTTACTTCTGACACTTTACAAAAATAAATAACAAAACGTAATCCCTCGGGTGCAAGATGGGAAATAAAACGATGAACAGGTGCAATAAAAACAATAATTACAAAAAGCAGCTATATAATGACATGGAAAAATGATTACTAAAAAACATAAAATAAATGAAGAAGGTGGTTTGAACCTCACAGTCATCACAACAACAATGACTGGATGACACAGCATTGTTGGTTTACTAACAAAAATAAAGTAAGAAATGCAACAAGACAACAATTAAGTTAAAACTAAAATTTTCTGTCAGCCAAATTATGCATTATCACATGTTTTATCACTTACTTATATAAACTTACAAATAAGCCAGCTTAACAATTGCCAGCAGACCAAGTTTTTAAAAACTAGCAAGTAATAAAAAAATTATCTTGTAAAATCAATACACAAGCAGCAATTTGATTAACTGTTGTGATGAAACCATTTTAACAACTAACTCATTTACTTTATAAAATCAAAATCAACTATTTTAAACTAGGGTGATTAGCACATTGTTGAGTTAAAAATATCTTTTGTGAGCTCACAATAATGATTATGAGAATTTTAAAATACTAGAAATTACTAATAGGTAGGCATACAGTTATGTTGATAAAACCATTCAGAAAAAAGTTCTATTAATGATTTTACAAATATTGAATGCTTTACAAACTAGAAGTATTAAAAGAAAAATCTATTCAATCATGAGGGTATTACAGTCATTCAAAGTTCAGACTCTTATTTTAAGAATACCAGTATATGGCATTTATCAAATAAAGGAATTGATTTTCTGATACAGTATTTTGACTGCATATTTGAATTCCTCACTCCTGACAACATACAACTAGAAACCATTTTTTTTGATTATTTTGGATGAGAAACAATGATTATAAAGCAATTTTTAAAAATTATTTTATACTTTTTAGCACCAAAAGCAGAGAAAATGCAAAACTTTAAACAGAGATTAGTTACAAATTACTTAAAATAGAAAAAAAATCAAGCTGTTTCTGAAATGACTACTGCAAAGGTCTTATATAAGTTTTTTTTAATCTGTAAGATGGTGATGTTTTTATTTTTTTATTATTTATTTTTTTTTATTTTTATCTCTATATTTATCCTCCTGACTCACAGGAAAGCGATGGAGGCGCTATACATAGGGTAAGCAATTACCCCGACCTGCTTCCGGAGATGCCAAGATATTGCTGTCTGCTAGTAATTTAGTAAAGATATGACTGCAATTTAGAACTGCTTGCCAAGACCACCAAGCAGGGGAAAGTGCCGTAAAGTGTCTATTCCAAGGACACAACAGAATGGCGCAAGTGGGTTTTGAACCGACACCATGTTGATCATCAGTCCGGTGCTTTAACCACTCGACCACACTGCCGACTGTTTACAGTTTGTTCTACAGGGAGTCAAAGTCTTAGTTTTTTTAAATCTGTGAGATAGTGATGTTACAGTTTGTTCTACAGGGTGTCTATAAGGGTGTCCATAAAGTCTTAGTTTTAAAGACAATTTAAAAAATTTCTTACAAAAGTAGTTGATGAGATATCTTATATAGATGTGTTTTATATTAATCAGTGTTTATTAAAGTTTTTAGTCAAACTAAAATTTTGTGTTTCAGATTAAATTTTTATGTGTTTAATAAATATGTTAATAAACCCATGCAAAATGGCTACTCCTCAAGAGAAGACACAATGTGTATCCTGGTTTATTGAGACAAAATCGGATGTTCAGACTCAGCAAAAATACAGAGCTGAGCTCAGCAAACTAAGTATGGATAAAATCCATCATCATGTCCTTCAATTTATCGATGGCACAAGAAATTTATAGAGATAGGGTCAGTGTTGGATAGAGTTAGAAGTGGGTGACCAAGAACATCTGGGAAAATTGTGCCTTCTTTTGAGGAGTATCCATTTTGCCATATCTCCCATTTCTGACTAGCTAAGATGCAATAGCATCAGCTGAGACAAGCGGTGACAAGGAGAGTGTCATGATCTACCAGTAAAATTGTTGAAAATACTCCATGCTTTTCAACTAGAGTGTCAAAAGTTGATGGTCCAAACTGCTTTGGACCCTTGATCCCTCTTCTTCCTGTCAAGTTTGGCAAGTAAAGCTGTAGCAGCCAAACTCTATTTGTCTCCCTGCAGAGATTGCAGGAAAGTTCCATAGAGGGATTCACACTCTGCATCCCAACATGGAATATAGAGTTTCAATATCTGTGTGGAATAGTCTTTTTGGTTACTTTTTTGATAATGTTACAAAAGTCCTGGGAAGCCACATCCACATCAAGTGAGTCAGGTAGCAACAAAGTCTTTGCAAATTTATTTGTCAAGGCAATGTAATGACTCCATTTAGCCTGCAAAAGTTTCATTGCTTAACAGGCATGCTTGACACTGACAGAGCAAATCTTGGTGGTGTGATAAGCAAAGGTTGATGTTGTGATTCAGGGAACTTTTTAAGGACATGTCTATCCAGTAAGTGTCTGTTAAGACCTATGCTAGCAAAAGCTAAATCTGAAGTGGTGCCAGTGCTCCAATAGCTGGAGTAAAAACTGGCAGCATTCTTGGCATTGTGTAGGAGCGCAAGACTATTAATACTTGCCCAGCCAGCCAAGCACTCACTGTCTAGACCAGTGGTTTTCAACCGAGGTTCTGCAAGTTGTCTGTGGAAGATGAACTTCATGTGTGTCTATCAAAAACACGACCTAATTTTAAAGAGTTTTGCAAGAAACATTAGGCTAAGTTTTTCATTGAATTTTTTTTTTAGAGGACACCCTGATTTTGGGACGAAAATAGGAATTTTGGAGACCGATTCCAAGTGAAGACCTTTTTTTTTTTTTTTTAGAGAACACCCTGATTTTGGGACGAAAATAGGTCTTTTTAGCTGGTTACAGCCCGCAAACTCGAATAATTTTGAAAAGTGGCCCACAGGAGTGCAGAAGTTGGACCACCCTGGCATAAGACAATTAAATTACCGCACAGGGGCTCCTCAAGCCTTTGGAATGTTTCATTGGGGTTCCGCTCCATCAAAAAGGTTGAAAACCACTGGTCAAGACTGTTATTATTGTAATCTCAATCAACATGACAACAGTTGAAATCGCCAACAGAAAGCAGGGGTGAGAAAACACTGCGAGATCCAGGGATCACAGTCATGTTGTTGAAGTTTTGTAGACATTGACTATTTTATAAACATTGACATTCACACACAACCAATGAATTTCCGATGCTGGTGAAGATTGGTCCAAAAGCATATACCTTAGTTGCTCATGGACAAACATGGCAAGGCCATGCTTCCTGCTTAAAGAAGACCCAGCTAGTTAATAGCTTGAAAGTACTGACTTCTCTGCATCAGTGCAGTAGGTCTCCTGTAGTAGGATGATGAGCGCCTTAAACTGCAGAGCAAGATAGTAAAAAACGTTTATCTTGCTTGCTGTGAAGCCTTCAATATTCAGCTGGAGAACAGTGGGTCTTTGGGACTTGTTGGCAATGTGCCCTAAAAAGGGCATTTTTTCCACACATTAACCTGTCCTGATTAACAGACCCTTGCTGAACATTGGAATGGGTAAATACCCTTCTGTCATGTTTAAAAGCAATAACAGATATACTCATGTCCCAGGCTGCAAGAAAGCACCTGCCATCTGGGACACAACCTATTGTTATTTTTTAATTTTTTTATGGTCTGAATCTATTGTTAGGTTACCATAAAAAATTATCTGCTTGCCACTTTTACAGAGATCATATGATAGGATTATTCAAAAAAGAAATAGTACTTATGTCTTGTGTGAAAAATTAATGTGATAAAAGGTTTCTAATTTCACTTTGCCACATTTTAACAGAGCTTTCATAATTTTAACAGATCTTTCATTCATGATTGTTTGATCATGAAGCAAAACCCACAGATTTGTTGATAGTATGTCAAGTGATTGACATGGTCTTGGTTTAAAACCTACTTGCGCCATCCTGTAGTATCCTTGAGAAAAACATTTTATGGCATTTTTCATTGTTTGGTAGTCTTGTCAAGCAGACATATCTCCATAAAACTAGAAAGCCAAATAAAAAATATAAACAGACAGCAATATCGGGTCTTTTCAAACAGTCACCGTAAGTGATTTTTGTTCATGAAACTAACCCAGATCTCTCTGTCGTTACTGTAGCTTCTTGAGAGATGCATTTTCTCTTGGATTTTTCTTTATTCCATCCTAGAGCTGAAAAAGGGATTCCAGGTTAGTTTCACCAAAAAAATTACTTATGGTGACTTCTTGAAGAGACCTGAAATATTCTGGCATCTTTGAAAGCAGGTTGGGGTAATTGCTTGCCTTATGTATTATCACCTTTGTTGCTTTCCTGTGAATCAAAAGGATAAATTTAGAGATAAAATATAAAATGAAAATTGATTCTCACACAATTTTTAATTTTTTAAAAGACTAGCACATTTTTATATTTTAGTTAAAATTTGATTTAAGTTAGATTTTTTAATTTTAGGGTTAACTTTAATTAAGCATAAAAAAAATCAGATGAAGTTAGATCAGAAATATTAGAACAGGGCAACTTTGAACGATTTTTATTGCATCACACCTGACATGTTGAAGGATGAAAACTTTTGATAAGCTACAAGGGTAGGTCAAAAAGTTGATAGCCTGACCCAGAAAGACTTATGCCACTCGGATGAAATTTGACATGCATAAAATGTAATCCTTTGTGACACTAACAGCATACTTTATTTTCAGATTTACTGATACTAATGTGTTTTTTGAGACTTTGAAAAGTGGTACCAGAGACTTTCAGTGAAAATGGACAAAATTTGGCACCATGATATTATCAAATATCTACAGAAAAAGGGGTTAGCCCCCAAGGACATTCACGCTGATATGGTTGCTACATTAGGAGATGATGCTCCAGCTTTATCAACAGTGAAAAAGTGAGCAGCTGAATTCAAGAGTAGGGGTAGGGAGAGCCTTGAAGATGACCCAAGGTCAGGTTGTCCAGCATCAGCAACAACCCAAGAAAACATTGACCATGTTTACCACATGGTAATGGATGACAGACGTTTAACAGTTCCAGGCCTTTTTGACTTGATCGCTTGTCTCAGCTCCCTCAGCAAGTTGGCATAGTATTCTTTGTTGATAGATCCTTTCTGAAGGTAATCAATAAACAAAATATTCTTCACATCCCAAAAGGCAGAGGCCATCATCTTTCCTGCAGACAACACCACCTTGGCCTTCCTTGGAGGAGAAGAAAGATATTTCTACTGCATTGATTGCCATTTGGTCTCTGCCTCGAAGTAATGGACCCAACATTCATCTTGTGTGAGGAAATGTTCAAGAAAACTATTTGGATTTGTCTCAAAAAAGGTCAAGTTTGCCTGCGACATGACCAGCTTGGTGTGCTTTTGAGCAGGTATCAAAAGGCGTGGCACCCACCTAGCAGACACCTTCAACATGCCAAGTTCTTGGTGCAGAATGTTCTTAACTCGTTTACAGGAAATGGCTACAGCATCTGCTTTCTGATTAACTGTTAAACATCTGTCATCCATTACCATGTGGTGAACATGGTCAATGTTTTCTTGGGTTGTTGCTGATACTGGACAACCTGACCTTGGGTCATCTTCAAGGCTCTCCCTACCCCTACTCTTGAATTCAGCTGCCCACTTTTCCACTGTTGATAAAGCTGGAGCATCATCTCCTAATGTAGCAACCATATCAGCGTGAATGTCCTTGGGGGCTAACCCCTTTTTCTGTAGATATTTGATAATACCACAGTGCCAAATTTTGTCCATTTTCACTGAAAGTCTCTGTTACCATTTTTTAAAGTCTCAAAAAACACACTAGCATCAGTAAATCTGAAAATAAAGCATGCTGTTAATGTCACAAAGGATTACATTTTATGCATGTCAAATTTCATTAGTGTGGCATAAGTCTTTCTGGGTCAGGCTATGAACTTTTCAGCCTACTCTCGTAAACATAACACTTAGGCTTTCAGCATCTGTAACTGGCAAAACTTAATATTCTTTGCATTATGGTATTGCAGATATTCTTAGTCAAAAAGCTTTTGCACGGCAACTTTAAATGTTAAACCCTGCAGCATTTGCAAAAACCAAACTGCATTATACATTCAACTTTGCTTTTTGATGGGGTGACTTTGAATGCATTATGTCTTCATAAAGTTCTTTTGTTGGATCAAAGTATCGACAAAATATTGGAATGGATCAAAACAAATTTTTGGGCCAAATAAGCTGGAATTAAAAGTCAAAATTTTTGCCTTGAGAAACTAATTTTTGAGATCAAAATAATGGTGTTTCAATGCTTGGACAACTGGACTGGCAATACACTGCTAAAGCAAAGATCTAATTGGCTGAGATCTTTTGTGCTATTTAAATGACAAGAAATATGAACAATAGCCAGTTTAAAGTCACTCGTAGTCAGCACATTGAAAAGGCATGCTTTCAATATCTAGTGTGTGTAATCTTTTGTTTAATATTCAACTCCAGAACATTGTAAATAAAATTTTAATCACATAAATCGCACAAAATCCATCTATTGTCATTGTGTTCATTCCATGGTTTCTCACAGTTTATACACACCCATTTGTCATCATCTGTTAAAGATGGATCATTATCAATATCAATGCCAATAGAAGAGGCCCAGTTTCTTGCATTTGACGGTGGCACTTCTGCATATATACTGCCAGTACTGGAACTTGGCTTACTGGTGGAGGGTTGAGTAACTGGTTTTCCTGGCACGATTTTTTGACCTCACTTGTTTAACCTTTTGTGAGATTTTTTACCCATACCACAATGATTTTTGAGCAAGTCCACAACAAAATTACTTAAGGTGGCTGAAACATTTGCTCCTTCTTGATCTTAGTTTGCTTACAGTGGAAGTTGTTTCAAGACTTCACACAGTTCAAATGAAAAATTCCACTTGCTCAAAAACCAAAGACTAAGTTCTCTGCTTGGAGTTGGTTAAACAACTGCTTTAACAAAGCCGAAAACTGATTTTTGGGTATAGTGTCTTTTATTATGGTCTCTCTTCTCCCCTCTATATATGGCCAATTGTCTAAAATATTTCTCCAAGTAGTCTTAGCTGAACAAAATACAGTGATGTCAAGGGGTTGACAGATATGCATTGTTTTTGGTGGTAACATAATAAATCTGGCATTGATTTGCAGCTTCTGTTACTACTTGACTTGAAAAATGAGATGGGAGATTGTCCCCAATGATTGGCTTTGGTCCTGGTTTTTCTGCTACAGCTGGTAAAAAGCAACTTTTCAAATCAAATTTTAAAGGCTTGTGCATTGAATAAAGTACCCCTTGGACCCCCTTTCTCCCATTCAAAATATGAATTTTGCTCTTCATACACCACCATTAACACTTTCCCTATGTATTCGTACATATACAGGGTGTTCAATATTTAGCGTTACAACTTCAAATAACTGTATTTGGGAAATGATACATACAGTTGGAGTAACACAGGTGAAATATTGTTACAGAATGAATATAAATTCAATACAAATATAATTTATTTAATATGCTTTCCATTCGAATCAATTACAAGCTGAAGACGCCTCGAAAATGACTGCAAGAGTCATGAATCACATTCTGGGGCATTTTCCACCATTCCTTTCGTAGTTTCGTCTTCAGTCCCTCCAAACTTTATGATTTGTTGCTGAGACCTTGCTCTCAAGGTACTTCCAGTTACCAAAATTGAGAGAATTCAAATTGGGTGATGACAGGGGCAATTTCTCTTTGGAAATGAAGTTGGGAACATTGGCTGATAGCCACTCCTTTGTCTTTTTAGCTCCGTGTGATGGTGCCAAATCTTGTTGAAATGTCAAACTATGCTTTTTGAAGTGTTCTTTTGCCCAGGGCAACAATAAAACAACAAGGATGTCATTTCAGTAATTCTCTTAGTTCAGTTTGAGGCCTTGTCTAGCCCAGATGGTAGGTGCTTTCTTGCAGCCTGGGCCGTGAGTAAGTCTGCTCATTGATTTTAAAATTACAGACCGAAACCGAACCTACCAAAACGGAAGGGTATCCACTCATTCCGATGTTCAGTGTGGGTCTGCTAATTGGCAAACGTCCTTTTCAGGACAGGGCAATGCCAGGATAAAACTGCCCTTTTCAGGGCACATTGCCAACAAGTTCCGAAGACCCACTATTCTTTAGCTGAACATCGAAGGCCTCACTGCAAGCAAGATGAACGTTCTTCATCACCTTGCTATGCAGTCTGAGGCAGTCGTCAATCGTCATCCTACTGCAGGAGACCCACTGCACTGATGCAGAGAAGTTGGTACTTCCAAACTACCAACTAGCCGGGTCTTCTTTAAGCAGGAACCATGGCCTTGTCACGTTTGTCCATGAGCGACTGAGATACACATTTTTGGACCAATCTCCACTGACATCGAAGATCGAGTGGCTGTGTGTGGACGTTGATGGCTATAAAATAGTCAACATCTACAAACCATCACCAACACGATTGCGAACCCTGGATCTCCCAGTGTTTCCTCACCCCTGTCTTTATGCTGGTGATTTTAACTGTCGTCATGCTGACTGGGGTTACGATGATAACAGTCCAGACGGTAAGTGCTTGGCTGGCTGGGCAGGTATTAATTGTCTTGCCCTTCTATATAATGCCAAGGACACTGCCAGTTTTTATTCTGGCCGCTGGAACACTGGCACCAATCCAGATTTAGCTTTTGCTAGCATAGATCCAAACAGTCGCTTACCAGATAGACATGTCCTTGAAAAGTTTCCCAGGTCACAACATCGACCTTTGCTTATTACATCACCAAGGTTTGCTATGGCAGTGCCAAGCATACCTGTTAAGCGATGGAACTTCCGCAAAGCCAAATGGAGTAGACTTTGTTGCTGCCTGATTCACTTGATGTGGATGCGGCTTAACAGGACTTCTGTAACACCATTAAGAAAGCAGCCAAAAAGACTATCCCACGCGGGTATCAAAATAACTATATTCTGTGTTGGGATGCAGAGTGTGAATCCCTCAATAAAACCTTTCTGCAGTCTCCTCAAGGAGACGAATCAAGTTTGGCTGCTACAGCTTTGCTTTCCAAGCTTGACAGAAAGCGGAGGGATTGATGGTCCGAAGCAGTTCAGAGCATTGACTTCTCACACTCTAGTCGAAAAGCGTGGAGTACTTTGAACAACCTTACTGGTAGGTCACGACACTCTCCTTGTCACTGTCCCGTTTCAGCCGATGCTATTGCATCTCAGCTGGTTAGAAATGGGAAATACGAGGCTGTTGACCGCAAGTCATCTCGACTTGTCTTTCAAGAAGTGTCTGACCTTTGGAAGGCCACAACACCAGACGCAGTAAATATCTCTGACAATTTTTCACAGAAAGAATTTACTGCTGCCCTCCAACATTTAAAACCAGGTAAAGCTTCGGGACCTGATTCCATCTGTCCCAAGCTTATACTCCATGCTGGAGCTGCTTTGAAGTCCTGGTTACGTGACTTCCTTTCTTCCTGTTTGCACTGACTCATAATTTCCAAGATCTGGAGAAGAGCGCTTGTGGTCGCGATCCCAAAACCAGGAAAGCCTGTGGGGGACCCAAAGAATTATCAACTGATATCTCTGCTCTGTGTCCTCTACAACAGTGGTTCTCAACCATTGTGTCATTGCGTACCCCTTGGAAAGTATTATTTGTTTCACGTACCCCCTTGCATTGTCATTTAATTTATAACTTTCAAAACACGAAACACAAATTAGTTTTCAAACAAACTCTTTATTCAAAAAACGTCATTTATTGGTTAATCCATCAGTTCTTGGTGGCAAAGAAGCAACAGTAATTAAACTGTTTTCAAGAGACAATCTATTTCTTTGTTTGGTTTTAATAGTAGCCATTGCTGAAAACGTAACTTTGCATAAATAAGTGGATGTAATAGGTAGCAAGTGTTCCAGAGCCTCATCTCCCAAGTCCGGGTGTTCCTGTTTGACAAATGTCCAAAATTCGATCAACGAAACAGCATAAGTTTTAACTGTAAGCCGCGGTCTGTTGATACTTCTAAAAGTATTTCTTGCAAGTGAACTGGTAGTGCGGCCAAGTTTTCTTCTGGAACAGAAAATGGGTCTCTCATCTAATCTAGTTGTTTTTCGATTTAAATAATATTAGGAAAGTATTGGTGAAAGTTTTGACATAGACTTGTCAAATGATCATCTATCATTGCCTTTATCATTTCTGTTTCTACTTTTTCCGTGAAAATGAACTTTTGTAATTGGGAAAAGCATGTAAAGTCTGATTTTTGGCATGTTTTCTTTCAGAGATCAATTTTTTTCAGCAACCCACTTATCTTATCATGCAAGGTGAGAATGTTGGCCCTTTTTCCTTGAATACCAATGTTTAGCTAATCGAGCTTATCGAAAATTTCTGCGAGATAGCACAGCTTCGCGAGTCAACCGACATTTTCAAATAATTCACTATAAGGAGAGTTGTGTTCCTTGCAAAACATGCCAACTTCGGTGCGTAATTTAAAGAGTCTGTTCAGAATTCTTCCTCTGGAAAGCCTGCGCACTTCCGTGTGTAGCAGCAGTTGTGTATGTTCGGCTTCCATTTTTCACAAAGAAAGCGAAACAGATGGGAGTTAAGTGGTCGAGATTTGATGAAGTTGATGATCTTGATGCTACAGTTCAAAACGTCATGTAGTTGGGGACTCATTCTTTTTGATGCCAATGTGTCTCTGTGTATAATACAATGAGTTTATTTCACGTTGGGCTTTTTTTCTCTAGCGAGTGTAGCAAACCCTTTTATGGTGCCGGTCATAGAAGCAGCAGCATCGGTGCATATGCTGCTACAATGTGTCCAGTTCAGACTTTTCTCCGGGAAGAAAGCATCTACGACGTTAAAAATATCTTTTCCTGTGGTTCTTTCTTGCATGCTTTTGCAGAACAATATGTGCTCAGCTATGTCATCAGCATCACGGTATCTCACAAAACCAACCAGCTGTGTACTTCCACTTACGTCGGTTGACTCGTTTAATTGTAATACAAATGAGCCCGTAAGCTTTGCAACAACTTGATCTACGTTGTCTGTTGCCATGACATCTACTCTGCGACTGACAGTGTCAATAGACAATGGGACTGCATTAAACTTATCTGCAGCGGTTTTGTCTAGCATGGTCTCTGCTAGCACTTTTGCAGCAGGAAGCAGCAGTTCTTCAACAATTGTAAAAGGCTTTTTAGCCTTTTCTACCAGTAGAGCAGGGTTTCTTAACCAGGGGTGCTCGCACCCCCAAGTGGTGCGAGAAATGTTCCTAGGGGGTGCGGGGATGCTGAATCATTAAGGTTGATTAGGCCTACTCTTTTAAATGCAAAAAAACGTTATGTTACAGACTTCAAATTTACAAGTGAAAAATAACAGAATTGAGTGTTGTTACAGACTTTAATATCACTAAACTTTGTTTTTGGTATGTCTAAAAAACGAAAGTGGAATGATGCCTATGTTCAGCATGGCTTTACATTTATTACCGAAAAAGATGGTACACAACGTCTGCAGTGTGTCCTGTGCGGCACTATGTTCTCAAACTCAAACTTGAAACCATCGAAACTTGATGAACATTTCAAGAACAGACATGGTGGTGTGAATGCAGGAAATGACATTGTGACATTACAAGTCAAGAGGGCTAGATTTGACTGTGCCGGCACATTACATATGTATGGGTTTTCACCACCAGAAAAACCACTATTGCTAGCTTCTTATGAAGCTGCATACCAAATTGTTAAAGTCAAAGAAGCCCCATACCATTGGAGAGGAATTGATCAAGCCATGTATTCTTAACACATTCAGTGCTACGCTAGTCGCGCATAAAGCGATCGCGCGGGGCGGCGCTGTTTTTCTTTTTTTGTCATTTGTACTGTCTTCACAGTATACTATCAGCAAATAACTTTTTCAAAACATGTGTAGAGAGTTGAGTATAGACTATGTTTGAAAAGAAACAATAAAACAAAGTTTTTTTATGATCAAATTTTATTCTCAAAGAAAACACAATCAAAAGTTTTCTTAGAATGGTATTTAACATAGCATGGCACTCGGCATAATGCAACTTTGGATTCTTTGCAAAAATAATGAGTATCTCGACGTTTGCCTTTTTTAGAGCACAACTTGCACTTCCTCTGTGGCTTTTGCTTTTTTGCTGTTGGAGGCAATTCTTCTAAAATATGAAATTTGAAGCCACCACGAAGTCGATGTGGAGCATCGACTCCTGCTGATGAGCGTGGTGGTGGAGCGTCATCATTTTCATCATCACTAATATCTTGGGATGTTTGGCATAATCGTAAAATAAATGCCACACAAAATCATACTTTGACTTCCAGTCTTTGCTTTGTACAACATGAAAGCATTTGGTACACAGAGCTCCATTAGGTAAAAAAAAACTTTTTTGGTCCATTTCAAAGTCTTTCTAGTACAAGGATAGTACGATATCTTTAGTCTACATGATCGACACCAGACATATGCTCATTGTAATCACAAATCACCACTGGCTTTTCCACCTCTTCCATCGCACCTCCTCCTCCTTTTTTCCGCCTTGTTATGGAGATAACAGAGCTGTCATGCTTAGCGCTGATTGCTTTCGGTTTGAAGAACGCTAGGATTAAATTTTGCATTATGTCTCTTATTCTATTACTAACTCTTTCTATTCTTTTCTCCTATCATCAAAGCTCAGCATTTGAGAACCCTCAAAGCCTTTGCAAAGTCTCGTGTTCAAAATTTCTTGTGACATTCGTACATACACGCTCCAATGCCTTTCGCTAAATAGGCGTTTTAAAACGTTTTTAGCACCGAACGTATTGCAGCTATTACAAAGACGTTCGGGAACGTCCAAACGCACCCTGCGCATTTTCTCTAAAGACGTTCCTGAACGTCCTATCGCACTGAAAGTGTTAAAATAGCAGATATTGTTCTTGGCAAGGAAGCTGCAAAAAAGTTGCAACAAGTATCTTTATCTAATGATGTTATCCACAATAGGATCATCGATATGAGTAAAGATATTCTGGAGCTGGTTATTGCTGACATTAAGGCAAGTCCAGTAACGAATTCACTGCAGCTTGATGAATCTACTGACGTGTCAAACTGTAGTCAGCTAATAGCAATAGTCTGATATGTGAAAAACAAGAAAATTGAAGAAAGTTTTTTGTTTTATCAGTCACTGGAAACTACAACAAAAGCCAAAAACGTATTCAATAGGATAAAAGAATTCTTCATGAAACACCAACTTCACTTAGACAAGATTGGTTCGATATGCACTGATGGAGCACCAGCCATGTTGGGCAACCATTCAAAATTTGCTGCATTACTAAGAAAAGAAATTCCCAGTCTGAAAATTACCCATTGCTTTCTTCATCGGCACGCTCTTGCAGCAAAAACATTACCCCTCAAACTGAAGAAAGCTTTGAAAATTTGCGTTAAGATTGTGAATACGATTCGTGGCCGTGCACTGAATCACCGACTGTTTCAACTGTTTTGTAAGGAGTTGGGTAAAGAACAAACGGTGCTTTTATATTACACCGAAGTAAGGTGGCTGTCACGTGGTTGTGTGCTATCTCGTCTGTTTGAATTGCGAGATGAAATTAAAGAGTTCCTCTGCAAAATGGGAAATGAAATGGCTGAATATTTTGAAGACCCTGAATTTATTCAAAACCTTACCTATTTGGCCGATGTGTTCACAGCACTCAACGAGCTCAACCGCTCTTTGCAGGGACAAGGAATCAGCATAATTCATGCATGTGAGAAGCTGTCTGCATTTAAAGAAAAGCTTCAGCTGTGCATTAGACGTGTAAAGAAAGGAAACTCGGTAAATTTTCCTTCCCTTCAAGAAACACTCGAGGAAAGTGCTTCCTTGCATCTACCCCTTGTTTCAACAATTGCTGAACATTTACAAATATTTATAATTATTTGATGGCTACTTCTCATGTGGAGAGATACAAACCTGTGACTACTGGATCCGTCATCCTTTCAAGGTGAATTTGGAAGAAATTAATGATAATAGCGACATTATGGAAAATCTCATTGATATGAGAAACAATACTGGAATTAAAATGGAATTTTCCTATGATAATCTGGAGAACTTTTGGGCTTCTCAATTAGAAACATATCCTGTTTTGGCAAAAAAGGCTCTTACTGTGTTGGTGCCTTTTGCAACAACTTATTTGTGTGAAACAGGATTTTCTTGCCTGGTTCACATTAAAACAAAATCTAGAAATTGTTTGAATCCTCAGCATGACATGCGAGTAGAACTTAGCACCAAGACACCAAGATTTGATGTCATTATAAATAGGAAGCAACAACAAAAGAGTCACTGAGACACTCTTCTAAATGTATTACTGTAATTTCTTTCTTTGCTGATTATTATTTTTTTGAGCTTAAAAGATGGTTCCATCTTACGTTCTTTGAAACTTGTTATATTTAACCAATTCTAAAAGGGGGTGCGAGAATTGGTTGGTGATTTAAAAGGGGTGCAGCAAGTAAATAGGTTAAGAACCACTGCAGTAGAGATACGGCCTAAGAAGCTTGTAGTGCTCTCTCTGAAGTTGTTGTAACTTTTCGAATCATATCTTGCGAGGATCGAAATTCAAAAAAATTTTTTTGAAAAAACTAGAAGGCTTACCTAAATGACAAGCATGCTTTGTGGTCAAATGCCGCTGCAGGTGCGATGGCTTCATGGATTTGTTTGACAGTGTATCGCCACAGAAAAAACACACTGCCTTGGGTGGCTTAGAGTCGGTACGTGTGAATCCCATCAATGCATACAAGTCTTTGTACTAGCGATATTTGACTGCAAATGTATTTTTGCATTCTTGTTTAATGGGTCTGGAGAATCAGAAGCACCAGCTTCGCTGATAGAATGTTTTAACCACGATTCCATTATATGCAATACTTTATAATATAAAGCTATAAACTTAAATTGATTTATAAAGCTTATACTTGTAAACTTAAATAAACTTAAATATAAAGTTTATATTATAAATTTATAAAGTTTATAAACTCTACTTCCTTGGCCGTTGTCAATTTAGGTTTACTAAAACTGAACACTCCACAGCTCACCAAGAATCACATATCTATTTAGAATTAGATATATTGGGTATTGTAAACGTTTATGAAATTTACCATTGCAATCAATTTAATACTATGCAATTTGGTATCTGAGATCAATGCTTTCTATCATTTGTACTCGCGTACCCCTTGAGGTACGCGTACCCCCATTTGAGAACCACTGCTCTACAAGATCCTCGAGAGGCTTATCTATGCCTGCATTGAACCGTTAATCAATCCACTGCTACCTAAAGAGCAGGCTGGATTCCAACGCGAGAAGTCAACTGTAGATCAAGTTGTTCTGCTAACCTAGAACATCGAGGATTCTTTCAAGGCTAAAAAGAAGGCCGGTGCCGTATTTATCGATCTGACAGCTGCTTATGACACTGTCTGGCACCATGGCCTTACCTGCAAGCTGCTGAGACTACTTCCGGATAAGCACATGGTCAAAATGATCATGGAGCCTGTCCGAAATCGAAGTTTCACCCTTACCACTGGTGACAGCAAGCAAAGCAGGCTATGCCGTCTTAAAAACAGCATTCCTCAGGGATTGGTCTTGGTTCCCCTCCTATTTAACATCTATATGTACAATCTTCCTTCCATGATTTCCAGAAAGTTTGCTTATGCTGATGATTTAGCATTGTTGCATTCTTCTGGAAACTGGAAAGACTTGGAGGGGACCTTAAGCCAAGACATGTCCACACTGTCAGCGTATATCCAGACTTGGAGGTTGAAGCTCAGTCTCACTAAGACGGTGACAGCAGCCTTTCGTTTAAATAATCGAGATGCCAAACATCAGCTAAAGGTCTACAACAATGGTACACTTTCACCATTTTGTTGGGGTAAAACTGGACAGATTGCTCACGTTTCGTCACCATTTAGTGGGATTGTGCAAAAAACTATCTTCACGCGTCACACTGCTGAGGCAACTCGTGAGCTCGGGATGGGGTGCTGGTGCTAAAACACTATGCATAGCCACCTTGTCTCTAATCTACTCAGCAGCTGAGTACTTTGTGCCAGTCTGGTGTCGCAGTGCTCACACTCGCCTCATTGACAGTGTCTTGAATGACGCCTTGTGCATAGTCACTGGATGCCTGCGTTCCACTCCAACGGACCACCTACCTGTACTTTCAGGCATCCAGCCAGCTGAGCTTCGCCAAATGGGAGTGACACTCTCCTTGGCTCACCGTGGATCTCTGGACCCTGATCATATCTTGTATGGTCTTTTAAGTGGGTCCTCAGATACTCGTCAAGTGAGACTAAGATCCAGACGCCCGTTTGTGCCAGGTGCGCGGCATCTTTTGGACAACCTTGCCAGACTTGGCATTCGCACCTCTGAATGGACAAATCACAAATGGAAAACAGAGTATTGCAAAAAGCTTCCAGGCTCTGTGCGTTTGTGCCCGAGACCGGTGCCAGGCCTGTTGGGATGGGCTTACCCCGAGCAGCTTGGATTAAGCTCAACCGCCTGCAGACTGGTGTTGGGCGATTTCATTCGTCCATGCACAAATGGGGTCTCGCTCCTTCACCAAATTGTGAGTGTGGCACCTCTGAAGAAACCGCAAACCATGTACTAACAGCATGGCCTATACATCGGGCACCACATGGAGCACAAGGTCTGATGGTTTTAAATGACGAAACTCGATGCTGGCTTAATGACATCACTGCCAGCATCTGATCCAGGCAGTGCAGCAGTCTGGGGTAGTAAAAGGATAAACCCTCGGCCCCAGTCCTGTTTGTGTCTGGCCTGGAGTGGATGCCCTTCAAACAACAACAAAGCCTTGTCCTACAAAAACCAAAGGACTTCTTCCACATTCGCTAACGGCTACCCAAACCATCACTGGCACTGCCCTTTGAGCCCAAGTGACTCTTCGAGGTCATACCTCTCCATCACATGACCAAACACGATTATTCTAGGGATTCACATGATGTTGAACGTCAAATTTCTTTTCGTTGCTGAAAACGAAGTTAGGAAGCATGCCTACCTCAAGGCGGGAGAGAATTCTGGCTCTGGCAAGGCGTTTCTCCACAATTTTGCTGATTCAAATGGAAAGCATATTGAATAAATTGTGTTTGTACTGAATTTATATTCATTCTGTAACAATATTTCACCTGTGTTACTCCAACTGTACATATCATTTCCCAAATACAGTTATTTGAAGTTGTAACGCTAAATATTGAACACCCTGTACAAGGTGTGACAAAAAAGAAACCAGACTGTATCAACCACACTCTTGGCACAATGCCAATTGGCAAGCCACTTGCTCACCATGAAACACAAGTTCTTAGCTCTATTGTGTTGCATTTTCTTTCATGTAAGTCATTCCGTTTTTGTGTTTCAGGTTTTTATGTAACATAGTGTTGATAGCCTTTGTCACAATTTTCTTACTTTATGCTGCATTTGTTTGTACTCTGTGCTGTTGGCTGTTACGAAACTGTTAGTAGCTCAAGAATGGAACAATGGACCAACTTGAAGTTTTTGGTGAAATTGAGGAAGACCCCAACTGAGTGTTTTAAACTTCTGAAAGAGGTTTATGGTGAAGATGTGATGTTGTGGATGCAAATCTTTGAATGGCACAAACGTTTTGAGAAAGGTTGCAAGGAACTGGAGGATGATCTAAAGACAGGATGACCTTGCACAACGAGGACAGATGAAAACATGACTAGAGTGAAGCAGGTGGTGCAAAGTGATTGCAGGTTGACAGTACGAATGATATCAGATGAACTGAGTGTAAACAGAGAATCAGTGCAGACGATCTTGCTGCATGATCTGGGGATGCAAAAGATGTGTGCCAAAATGATGCCCGAGATTTTGTCAGAAGACCAGAATCTAAGTGAGTCAAATTTCGTGAAGACATGCTGGAGAAAAAATTAAAGACAATTCGAATATTTTTAGGCAGATCATCACAGGAGATGAAACATAGATTTTCCAATATGATGCTGAGCAGAGGCAAAGCATGCAATGGAAGACTGCAGAATCACCCAAACCCACAAAGGCACACAACACAAAATAACAAAATTGTGACAAAGGCTACCAACACTATGTTACATAAAAGCCTGAAACACAAAAACGGAATGACTTACACTAAAGAAATTGAAACACAATAGAGCTAAGAAGTTGTGTTTTACAGTGAGCAAGTGGCTTGCCAATTGGCATTGTGCCAAGAGCATGGTTAATACAGTCCGATTTCTTTTTTGTCACACTTTGTATGTACCACAAGGTGCATTACTGACAGATATAGTGGCACAAATATCTACAAAAATACCATACTGATGCAGTTGAAAAAAATGGCAACCATTGCTCAGGAAAAACCACGAAAGTAGCAATTGTAGTGAATGTATTAAGGGTAAATATTTGCCTAAAGGATTCCTGCAAAACATGATGCTGATTGATTGTTTCAAATGTTCAGCTTTGCGCTCTACTTGTTTTAATCCACAGCATGCATAAGTTTTTTATCCCTGGGTTGTCCATTACGCTTATCTTGTTGTAATTAAAACAATTTTCAGGGCTAATTTCTTCTATTGAGTAGGTTAAATGATCAAAATATTCATTTGAGACATCGAGAGTGATTTCTGCTCTAGCACTTGTAATGTCGTCAGCAATTTGTTTTGAAAGATTATGTCTTTTCATAAATGAATTAAGCCAGTCTACACTAGGAAGACTTGATTTAAATGATGCATCTGTTATTCCATTGCAATTCAAATAATTTTTCACTAATAAGCAAAGATCATATTCATTCAGTGGAGTTTTCCATTCACACAGAGCATTAATAATCATGAAAAGTTCTCTCTTGCATTTGGGTGTCAATTTATATTGACCACCAACTTCACCAGTAAAATTTTTTTTCAATTTGTTATGCAAAGTTCCAGCCGGAATGGAATAATGTTTCCCAGCTTTTTGAAAAGATATTTTTCCACATTGAATTTGATTTAATGCTGACTTCAATGATGCATCATTATATCCAGTATGATAATTCCTTGAGCCAACTGCTTGTTTATAGACACTCACCATCACAAATTTGCAGCTGTAACTAAAACTATGTCTATGTTTAGAACTGAAATATGATTAAAATTAGTCCTGTAAACAAAGAAAAAAGCTAAACCTGCCCTTGGCTCATGAGAGCAATGCTGCTATGGTTAGACAACCAAAATAGTTGTTACAATCACATGACTAAAAGTTATTTACTCAAAAAGCTACACCAATCGAATCAGAAGTTAAATAAACACATAGTGGAGATCCTAACAGTTCAATCCCAACAAATAAGCTGATTTTAAAAAGAGTTCAAAGTTGCCCCATTTTACAGTATCTTTTTAATTGAAAAAGATAAATAATACATCTAAATTAACCAATAGAAATTTTTTCAAATGACTAATTATATTCATACAAAAAAATTAACAATTTAATCAAATGTTAAATAAGCATAATGCTAATAATCAAGATTTTAAAAAATACAAAAAAATTGAAGATAGCATCATATTAAAATTTAAAGTTTTTACACTATTTCAAAATATATAAATTCAATTAGTGCTGCTCGCAAAAAAAAATTCTTATCTTTATCAAAAAAGGATTGATTTTGATCATTTAAAATTTATATATTAAAGCTTGAGCAACTTTTGACCCATGGTTGCAAGCACAAATAACTAACAAAACTGACACACAGCCTGACCATTAATGGAGAAGATAACATTTTGCATACTTTTTACATACATAGAATAGCATTATTAACTTTTTAATTGAAATTAATAAAATCAGCGACAAATTATTTAAAAAAAACAGAAAACTAAATTGCAACAATACCTTAAGTTATACACTACTATATCAATCACTACAAAAATTTGGGTCTCTTTAATAAGCGCCTGTGAGCAATTTTTGTTAGTGAAACTAAGATGGATCCCTTTATGATTACTATCATTTCTTAAGAGATTTGTTTTCTCTTGCCTTTTTTATTACCTCCTAGTGCTGCAGGAGATTCAGGTTACTTTTACCTACAAACAACAGTTAGCCCACAGTTGCCCTACAGTCTCTCAAAATTTTTGGGTCTTTTCAAGATGGTAATTGTAAACAATTTTTGATCTTGAAACTAATCTGGATCTTCTTGTGGTTACTATTCCTTCTTGAAAGATCCTTTTTCTCTTGGTTTCTTCTTTATTCTATTTTGGTGATCTTCTTGTGGTTACTATTCCTTCTTGAAAGATCCTTTTTCTCTTGGTTTCTTCTTTATTCTATTTTGGGGCTGAAAGGGGGATTCCAGGTTAGATTTACCAAAAAAAAATTTGCTTATGGTGACTTTTTGAAGAGACCCAAAAATTTTAAGTCTTGTTTACTGTTCATTGTCACTAACTTTGCTTTTTAAATAAGTGTGATGAATAGTGAAAGAGAACCAAATTATTTATAGGGTTTCCCAATCAAAATGAGATTTTTTGCAATCAAAGTGAAATTTTTTGCAACCAAAATGAAATTCTTTGCAACCAAAATGAGATTCTTTGCAATAAAAATGAGACTTACAGCTGCTGCAAAATGACTTGAGACCTGCCTAGTTTTTTGACAAAAACTCAAAACCTTGAAGCAGTTTTATTTCTTAACAATAGCACATTGTCTACGCATTGAAAATCACAATTAAACTATTACAAGCGAAAGAAGATTTTTGTATTGTAAAGAATGGCTTTATATACAGGGTGTCCGTAAAGTTACTATACAGTCTTACAGTATAGTAACTTGTAAGACTGTATAGTAACTTTACGGACACCCTGTATAATACTCAATAGCAATGAGAACATGTGAAAATGATCCAGGTCTCAAGTCATTTTGCAGCAGCTGTATTTTATATAATAAGTTACATTGTGCAGATTAGGTTTCAGTGTATTGAGTAGTTTTGTACAATATTTGGGAATGTGAGAAAAGCTGTTTCCGATGAAATGAAGAAAAGAATTATTGATAAAAGTTTGGAAGGTATATCTGCTAATGATATATTGATAATTCTGGACATAAATTACCAAACTGTGTTTAGAATAATCAACATATTCAATAATACTGGCAGGATTGCGAGAAAAGGTCAGGGCAGTGATAACAAGGTTAGGATTATTCAAAACTCAATTCAAAGCAAAAACAAATTATTCTTTCATGGGTTTATAAAAATTGTCTTTTGTACCAAAAACTAATCTTCACAAACTCAAATTGCAAATATAAATCTCATTTTGATTGCAGAGAATCTCGTTTTAATTGCAAAGAATCTCATTTTGATTGGGAAACCCTATATATTGAAATACTGTTATATAGTTATATTTAAAAATACACAAAAATCAAATTTTTAAGAAGGCAGACATTTTGGGTCTCATTTTCCATTGCTGTAACTACCCTTGCAGGGTTTAAGGATTCCCTAAAATTTAAAAGTTTATATATTGAGCATGGCAAAGGATAAGAGACTAAACATTTCTTTAGTCTTGTAACTATTAAAAATTCATATCAATATCCTATAAATTGAGTCAGCATGGGGGCTGATTAGAAAGGAAAACCATATTGATGGCAACTGCAACA
Organism: Diplosoma virens; assembly: GCA_963680785.1. Lineage (NCBI taxonomy): Eukaryota > Metazoa > Chordata > Ascidiacea > Aplousobranchia > Didemnidae > Diplosoma > Diplosoma virens. The sequence goes on along the minus strand of OY796897.1, from coordinate 22,300,406 downwards.
GTAGCAGTTCAAAACCTTTCCCATCATTCACTTATATCCTTGGAAAAGACACTTAACGACACTTATCATGGCTTGACAGTGTCAGCAAACTCTAAATTTTAGTCAAAACTCTATAAAAACTAAACAAAAATATTATAACCGGACAGCGATATCTTTAAATCTCCAAAAGCAGGTTAGGCTAACTGGGGTAATTGCTTATAAGTTACCCTACGTATAACGCCTCTTGCGTTTTTCAGGGAGTCATTAAGATAAATTAGATAACATAAATAAATCAAAAAATAGGCCAAAAATTAGGCGCCAAAAAATGTTATCTCTTACAAAATTATTGTAGTTAACACGAATAATTTCTAGCCTTAATATATTAACATATTGAATCGATTCAGCTTTCACATTTTTCAATTGATTTTCAAAACAATTTTAATTTCTTCTGGTTTTGTTTCGATGACAGCTCTTTTTTTTAAGAATATTTGAAAAACTTTTAAGACTTTTTTAAAGTTTAATGTTGGCTTTTATTTTCTAGCAAAAACTATTTCTTATCTTATAAAATCCTTACTGCAAACTATTTTTTTTTAGTTTCTACACTCTATTTTAATTAATTGGTAAACCCGAACTGGAGCTTTATATTTTTACCGGGAAAATTTAAGCGTCGTGTTGCCGAGAAAAAACAATTTTTTTGGGGGACTTGCGTTTTCATATCCTAGAGCAGAAATGCTCAATATGTCGATAGCAATTTACCAATCGATCGCAAAGGTAGTGTACCTAGATTGCATGGCACTAAATAAATAAATCATGCAGTCATACACAAAATTTTTCAATTTGATTCAATTCAGTTTTATTTTCATTACATTTCAAAATTGTTATTGACAAAGTGTTTCCGAAATAGCAAACGATATACGCTATTACACGCACCACGTCAATTGTGCGCGGTCGCCGTACCTTTAAAACGAAGTAGCTAAGTTACTTCAAAAAAAGAAAGTAAAAAGGAAACAATTAAGATAAATTTTTAAAAAATTAAAAGGCTATACATTTGGTTTATAAGCACAAAAGGTAGTAATAATACTGGTGATACACAGTTTTTTTTAGTATGAAGTCCATGTGCGGTTTTCAGTTTAAATGTTCTTGAAAAATTATTTCCAAAAACTTTGTTTTTGATTGCTGAGAAACAAAATTATTTCTGATTGAGATAGTTAATTTATTTAAAGGAAGCTTTGTTTCAAGGGTGCAAAATATCACATAATGAGTTTTATCTGTATTTAAAATTAATCAATTTCCTAAAAACCAATTATCAATATTTATCAACTCTTGGTTCGAAAATTTGTAAAATTTTTATAGCAGTTATTTTTTAACAACACATTAGTGTCATCTGCCTACATAATGCAATTACCAGAGGTTAAATTTTTATTAAAGTCATGTATATAAATTAAAAAGAGTAAGAATATATATATACGATATATACAAGGTACAGTGCTGACAATTCACTTTTGAGAGTGCTCAATGTCTATACTTAATTTGATATATATACGTATATATATATAGACATATAATGCATATGGTTATGCAATTATAGATATTTTTACTGTCATAAATGTTGCACTAAAATTTTGCGGCTACTGACAACGATTTTTTTCGGGCAAAATCAAAACAATTTGGGGAGCAACAACAAATTATTATAGCAGGAGATAAAATATCCCAACTTAAAACAACCTAGATTATGTAGAAAATACAACTAAGATTTATTGTGAAGACTTTTTTTAAATTTTTAGTCTTCATCTGTAATTTGGGACAAAATAGAGAAATTGAACGCAGATTGAAAGTAAAAAATTTTTTTTATTCTTTTCCAGTAAAATTTTTTTCTTTGTGATTTAGTAGACCTATTCTTTTTTCGAATTTACTTTCTCACGCTTTTTTTAGTTTATGAAACCATGAGCTTTAATTTTTCTAATTAAATTCAATGGCGTGCAGTGACCTCTGAGACTAGTCATGCAATTGGCATGGGTATTTTATGGGTAGCCTACTCAATGAGTCAGACATGCAATATATTACTAGTAGGAAAAAGTTTCTGTCTGAGATTTAATTTGTAATCCTAATATCATGGTGTTCATGACCAATTTTCGTACTAGATTCAAGGTGATCTCTAAAAAAAAAGGTCATCACTTGAAATCATTACCTGGTAATGCACTTTTTGTACTAGAAATGCAGTGATCTCTAAAAAAAAAGATCTTCCCTTTTCAATTTCTCTCAACTTAATCTTTTTGTCCTGAAATTGTAACATTCCCTAAAAAACAGGTCTTCGCCTTGGATAAGCTTCAAATTTTTCTAATTCATTCCAAATTAGTACCATTTCCCATAATTTCCCATTCATTTAAAAAATATATGCCTCATCGCGCAAAAGTTTGTCATGCAATCCCTAAAAATTTGGTTATGCGACGCATGACTTGCATGCTCTGACAGCACACCACTGATTAAATTAACATACTTAAATCTTTTATAAAATATAAAAACAAATTTATATATGTTGCAATTAAAGTACCATTTTGTTTAGATATCGGATTCGATCTAAACCAAAATCACACAACAGCTCACACTTTGTTGGGCAAAAGGATAAATTGAAATCTAATTAGAATACTTAAAGTTAAGCAAGTTTGTTTCTATGCAACATTTTTGTTTACTATGGAAAAAATGGTTGATTACTAAAAACGGATAAAAAAATAATGTCGCTATGGATCCGCAAGCTAAAAAAGGTTAGATTCAAAACCGCTCCAAATCTTCTCAAATATTTGAACATTCACTTTGTCCACACCTCTTTGGTCCGAACGATTAACTTTGTAAACTTCATTTTCCGTTGCCTAATAGCTCGTAAAACATTGAGTCATTTGGCGCTTGTGACGTAACAGATGTTACAAGCTGGCCACGTTTAATTCTTTATTGTAGCAATCTTTCAATGCGTTTCCTTCGAATAAGCAACTTAGAAATTTATAGTTCAGTTTTAGCTAAGGAGAAATATTGGAACTGTTGGTTTATCTATTTGAATAAGTTGAATTGTAAAAGTAATAGAAATAATTAAAGAAATTGAAGTGAATTATATTGGAAATTAAATTAAATAGTTAGACTGGACTATTTGGCTGTTTCTTTTCACAGTACAGCTATTCCCAAACAGTTTAGTTTCTGTGGCTGTCGCAGACTCCACGTGCGTCAGGAACACTCTTCTATACTTGGTCATAGATTTGGACTCAAAAAAAGTCGAGCTTTAGAAGACGCAGACTAATCTAGCATCTTAGCAGGGAACGCAAGCTCGCCTCGAGTTACAGCTCTAAAGAATTTATTGGCTACACGGCTATGAATCAAAAGTTTTTGAGCATGAACGGGTTAGAATCAACTTTAAATTTTAGTTATGTTACAAAAAAAATCAAAAAAATCAACCTGAAAGCAAATATAACATCAGCGAAAGCAGATCGCGTTGACGTTGCCCGAAATATAACGTTTCCGACATTTTCCTACAAGTCATAATAATCAATGAAAACGAATATAGAATTTTAACCCTTGAATCGCCACATACCTAAGGGGTTAATGCACCCAGACGCCAAATACTTTTTTACGTGTTTTTGTTAGAAAAATTCATAATTTGGAAATAAAGAGAAAAATTGTGCAAATAGCTTCGTAGCGTGAATGATTATTGGCACACAACAAACTCTGACGCCTTTTTATTAAGAAGGGCCACAACTTCAAATAAACGGACAAAACAACATTAAACTTTGGGACTAGAATCAAAGTTAAATTTTTGCTCAATGAAGCTGCGAGGATATTCTCGTGTCGAAATTTACAGCTCGCTCATATCAATCTCTAATCTAATCTAAGACGACGAATCGGTTTAGCGCGTATATGTAGTCGTAATGATTTTATATTTTTATTATTGTGACGTCTGACCTTATTTACCAATAAAACCACGTGATCAGGCTACATCCTGAGAGCTGTGTGTTAGGAATGATTACACAAATGGCCTGATGGCGCGATCAGCCAACGATCAGCTGGGGGAAACAACAGAACTGCGGTACATAAGCAAAATACAAAGAAATGCAAAATTATCACATGACGGTTGTCATGGCAGTAGATAAACGTTGTGCAGCGAGCGGAAGGGCGCTGCAAGCCGAGTCTGCAGCGAGCGAAATACAAAATGGGAAAATACATTTGCGGAAAACTTTGCAAAATCGAAGCAAATGTATGCACGAAAGACGGTTTGCGGTGATAAGTTCGCTACAACTTTATAATTTATGTAAGCATCGAGCACTTAGACTTGGCACCGACAATAGCCCTGTTCTGGCGGTCAACGCTTGTTACAATAGAGACGGTACTGTCTATAGTCGGTTCCGGCGCTCTGGTAAAAAGAACTGGGAACCGGTTATTGCCGGCTTCGGCGGTTTAAGGCTTAAAAATCATGAAGTAAAAGATTTTTTTTCCCAAAGCTTTTCATCTGACACTCTTCAGGGAAAATTGTCAGAATAAAGCAGAAATGAAACCGAAGTGGATTATGAAGAGGAAAGCAGAGTTCTCTTTGGCTGAAAAAAATTAGCCAATGAGAGAAAAGATTAAGAAATTTTCAAAGAGTAGACAAATTCTTTTTGTTTACATAGAAGAGGATTGAAAGATTTAATGAAAGTCGCTTCAACAGCAGAAAAGTGAAAAGAGCGACCTCGAGCGAGAATAAAAAATTTTTCGTTGTTGTAGTGAAGGGCGCATTGGGCGTTGTCAAGAAGATGCTGAACAATGGCGGATTCGTGAAATTGTTGTGGGCATATGTTGGCCTTGCAAGAGCGGGAAAGCCTTTGGCGGTTGTGCGAGGCAGGAAGATTGGCGATGGATCTAGAAACGTGTTGTTTAATTTACTCTTCTAGGCGTTAAGATGTGCGTTCAACGTACCGACTCTCGCAGTGGCACACAAACTGGTAAATAACATTGCTGTGATGATGGGAAGGTAACACGTCTTTCTTGGTTGCTGGTAAGAGCTGTCGGGTGGTAAAAATAACACGTGGATCGACGGAGAAAAAGTAGCGTTTTTTAGCAGACGTAATCTGCGTTTCGAACTTTATCAAGACATTTCCAATCCATGGGATATGTAGGTAGACAGGGACTTTTCTACTGTGTGAACCGGGTTAAAATTTAATTGTTGAAGTTTTCGTTTGAAAGCCGAATTGATTGCATGTTCCAGGTAGCCATTTTCTAATAGAATTGAACGAATTTTGCCAAGCTCTGGGTCCAGTTTGCTATTAGAACAGATCATAAAAGCTCTGTGAACAAGAGTACCAATTAGGTTGATTTTCCGTTTCTGAAGGCTAAAGGAGTTCCAACATAGATACTGGCCGGTGAAGGTGGGTTTCCTGTGCACTGAAGTTAGAAATTCCAAATCATGCGTTTCTATCAACACGTCTAGGAAGGGGATAGAGTGATTAGATTCCTTTTCGTAGGTCGTCGTCGTTGTCGTTTGAAGGGCATCCACTACAGGTCAGACACAAACAGGACTGGGGCCGGGGTTTATTCTTTTACTATCCCAGGCTGCTGCACTGTCTGAATCAGATGCTGGCAGTGGTGTTATTAAGCCAGCATCGAGTTTCGTCATCCAAAACCGTCAGATCTCGTGCTTCATGTGGTGCCCGATGTATAGGCCACGCTGTTAGTACATGGTTTGCGGTTTCTTCAGAGGCGCCACACTCGCAATTCGGTGAAGGAGCGAGACCCCATTTGTGCATGGACGAATGGAATTGCCCAACACCAGTCCGCAGGCGGTTGAGCTTAATCCAAGCTGCTCGGGGTAAGCCCACCCCAACAGGCCTGGCACCGGTCTCGGGCACAAACACACGGAGCCTGGAAACATTTTCGCAATACTCCGTTTTCCATTTGTGGTTTGTTCATTCAGAGGCGCGAATGCCAAGTCTGGCAAGGTTGTCCAAACGATTCCGCGCAGCTGGCACAAACGGGCGTCTGGATCTTAGTCTCACTTGACGAGTATCTGAGGACCCACTTAAAAGACCATACAAGATATGATCGGGGTCCAGAGATACATGGTGAGCCAAGGAGAGTGTCGCTTCCAGTCGGCGAAGCTCAGCTGGCTGGATGCCTGAGAGTACAGGTAGGTGGTCCGTTGGAGTGGAACGCAGGCATCCAGTAACTATGCGCAAGGCGTCATTCAAGAAACTGTCAATGAGGCGAGTGTGAGCACTGCGACACCAGACTGGTGCACTGTACTAAGATGTTGAGTAGACTAGAGACAAGGTGGCTATGCATAGTGTTTTAGCACCAGCACCCCATCCCGAGCTCACGAGTCGCCTCAGCAGTGTGACGCGCGAGGATAGTTTTTTGCACAATCCCACTAAATGGTGACGAAACGTGAGCGATCTGTCCAGTTTTACCCCAACATAAGTAGGGTTGGACAGAACGGTAAACGTCTACCATTGTTGTAGACCTTTAGCTCACGTTTGGCCTCTCGATTATTTAAATGAAAGGCTGCCGTCACCGTCTTAGTGAGACTGAGCTTCAACCTCCAAGTCTGGATATACGCTGACAGTGTGGACATGTCTTTATTTATCCTCCTAACTCGCAGGAAAGCGACGGAGGCGCTAATACATAGGGTAGGCAATTACCCCGACCTGCTTCCGGAGATACTAAGATATTGCTGTCCGCTTGTAATTTAATAGTATATGATTGAAATTTAGAACTGCTTGCCAAGACCACCAAGCAGGGGAAAGTGCCGTAAAGTGTCTTTCCCAAGGACACAACAGAATGGCGCGAGTTGGTTTTGAACCGGGACTGTGTTGGTCACAAGCCCAGCGCTTTAACCATTCAACCACGCTGCCGACTTTTTGGAAATCATGGAAGGAAGATCGTACGTATAGATGTTAAATAGGAGGGGAGCCAAGACTGATTTCTGAGGAACGCCGTTTTTTAAGACGGTGCAGCCTGCTTTGCTTGCTATCACCGGTAATAAGGATCAAACTTCAATTTCGGACAAGCTCCATAATCATTCTGACCATGTGCTTATCCGGAAGAAATTTCAGCAGCTTGCAGGTAAGGCCACGGTGCGAGACAGAAGCGTAATGAGGGATGAAGGGAGTTTAGGTAGGTGAGAAAAATGTTGCAGTCTTCTTCGTTGTTGAATACGGCGAAAGTGTCGTCAACGTACCGGAGGTACACTAACGGCCTTTTGGCGATGTTGAAAAGTTTCACTTCTTGGTAGCCAACAAAAATGTTTGCTAATACTGAAGCGAGCGGTGAGCCCATAGCGACGCCGTCGATTTGTCGATGCATATTGTTATTGAAGCTAAATTCCACAGAGGAGATGGCTAACTGCATTAATTGGACAAAGATATTGCGTGGAAACGATGACGCCATTGAGTCATCATTGCAAAGGGCGTCAGTTCAGATTTCTATGGTTTCAGCAAGCGGAACATTGGTGAAGAGACTGAAAATGTCAAAAGAACAAAGAAAGACAAAGGAGAAAAACGTAAATTTTCTGACTTCTTTTACAAAGATGAAAGAATTAGACGCACAATTAGAAGAAAGGTTTTGGAGAACAGGTTGAACAGGAAGAAGAAGTAAGCCATTTAGTTAACTGATGTTGGGCCGATCCGGTCATAGACAAAATCGGACGTAAGGGTACGTCCTTTTTGTGTATTTTCGGAAGACCATATATGCGCTGGCGCTGAGAGCCAGTGGGTCGGATTGCTCGTACACTTGTTTAGAAATTTGGCTCTCTTTCCTCAGCTGTAGTAACCGTCGTTGTATCCGTCATTCAATTTTAGCGGTGTTGTCTTTGTTGATGACTGGTCCAAGATCGAGAAATTTATTGTTGTCATTGAGAAAGGTCTTCATCTTGTCGTTCTAATCATTTTTGTTGAGGATGACAACGCCAGCACCTAATTTGCCAGGCTTTGTCACCCCAGTAATTAATGTAACAAGCTAATATCTAGTTTTCCTACTAGCACCAGATACACAACCTTCTTGGAATTTCTGCAAATTGATTGCACCATAAAAATCATAACTGTTCTTGCACATAAACTATCTTCGGTCAAACCAACAAAAGTTTCATTTTGGTATTCTACGCAATTGGCTGTATACTGTATACTTCACCTGCGACTAAAGTCACAGCTTTTTGATTTAAAAAAAATTAAGTGTTCTTTATTTGAGATATTGCATTTGTATGGAGCAACTTTCAAGTTAAATTACTGTTTTTATTCATTGATTAACAAGCCAACTCGAATAAGTCAAGGAAGTGCAACAGTATTAGATCACATCTGGACAAACTCTTACTCACCATCAATAAACTCTGGAATTATTTTACACCCAATATCTGATCACATGACAGTTATTATGTCCATTAATACAAATAAAAGTAATAAAACAGTTACAGTGTATAAAAGAAGTTTCAACGATAAAAATATTAATAAGTTTAATTAAGAACTAGAAAAAATTGACATAAGCCCCATAATTAATGAAAATAAAGCCAATGTTTCATACAAAATCTTTATTAAAAAATATTTGATAATCTTTGACCATGCATTTCCAGTAATTCAATTCAAACAAGCACAAAAACGAAAAACAAATGGTTTAATGAAGAACTAAAAAATCTTTTACAAGAAAAACAAAAATTGTTTAAAAAATATTGTATGATAATATTAACATTAGCTAAGGCCAATTATAATACAGCTAAAAACAAATATTTTCATGCACTAAAGAAACAAAAATAAGAATTCTTTACAATAATTTTCAAACAACAACAAAACAACATAAAATGAACTTGGAACACAATCAATACTCTTCCTGGAAACATTCGAACAAAAACTTGCTCTTCATTTAAAATAAACAATAAAACCACAAATGATGCCCAAACTATTTCCAATCATTTCAATGACTATTTTACAAATGTAGCTAGTGAACTTGTAAAAAAGTTATCTATAACGTCTCATAATCACAAAACGTATCTCCCTCCAACAACTTCAAATTCACTATATGTTAATCCCACAAGTCCACAGGAATTAAAAAATATTATATCAGGTCTAAAACCAAACACTAGTTGTGGAATTGATGAAATCCCAGCAAAAGTTCTAAAATCAACCCCAGGAAACATATTGTATGCCTTATCTCATGTTTTTAATCTTTCACTAATAAATGGTGAATATATAGAAAATTTTAAAGTGGCAAAAGTAATTCCTATATTTAAAAAAGGCTGTGCACGTGGAATGAAAAACTACAGACCAATCAGTCTTCTTTCAGTCATGTTAAAAATTTTGGTAAAATTAATATACAGGCGACTTGTCAGTTTTTAAAATCAACAAAATTTTTTTCATAAATACCAAATTGGCTTCCGCAAAAATCATTCAACAAACCATGCCACTACACTACTTGTTGAAAATATTACTAGAGCTTTTGAAGAAAAGCAAGCTACAATAGGTATATTTTTGGATTTGTCAAAAGCATTTGACACTATTGATCATAAAATCCTGATGTCAAAACTACAACACTATGGTGTCAGAGGGTTACCCTTACAACTATTACATAGTTACTTAAGTAATCGTTCACAAAAAGTACTATTTAATGGAAAAATCTCAAAGTCTTTGAGTCTAAACTGTGGGGTGCCACAAGGTTCAATCTTGGGGCCATTATTATTTTTAATATATGTAAATGATTTCCCCAAATGTCTTACACAGGAAAACCTTTAATGTTTGCTGATGACACCAATGTATTTTTTAGCGAAAAAAATTTTAAAAAATTGTTTGCAGTTGCCCATCAACAACTAAAAACATTGATAATTGGCTCACATCTAATAAATTGTCATTGAACATAGATAAAACCAATTATATTGTTTTTCATACTCCCCATTCTAAAATTCCAGAGAACACTAATCTTCAATTGAGAAATGCTAACTTAAAGCGAGTGCAATGCATAAAATTTTTAGGTGTTTTTGTCCATGAAAATCTGAGTTGGAAACCCCACATGGAGTGGCTATTACAAAAAATTAAAGTTTGTTATGGTGTTGTCAGAAAAATTCAACCCTATTTAAATAAGAAAACACTTTTTTTGCTTTACAATGCTTTAATAAAAAGTCACCTTTAATATTGTATCTTAACTTGGTGTAATGGAAATAAAACTATAGTTAAAAAACTTCAATTAACAGCAGATGGTAGGTGCTTTCTCGCAGCCTGGGCCGTGAGTAAGTCTGCTCATTGATTTTAAAATTACAGACCGAAACCGAACCTACCAAAACGGAAGGGTATCCACTCATTCCGATGTTCAGTGTGGGTCTGCTAATTGGCAAACGTCCTTTTCAGGACAGGGCAATGCCAGGATAAAACTGCCCTTTTCAGGGCACATTGCCAACAAGTTCCGAAGACCCACTATTCTTTAGCTGAACATCGAAGGCCTCACTGCAAGCAAGATGAACGTTCTTCATCACCTTGCTATGCAGTCTGAGGCAGTCGTCAATCGTCATCCTACTGCAGGAGACCCACTGCACTGATGCAGAGAAGTTGGTACTTCCAAACTACCAACTAGCCGGGTCTTCTTTAAGCAGGAACCATGGCCTTGCCACGTTTGTCCATGAGCGACTGAGATACACATTTTTGGACCAATCTCCACTGACATCGGAGATCGAGTGGCTGTGTGTGGACGTTGATGGCTATAAAATAGTCAACGTCTACAAACCATCACCAACGCGATTGCGAACCCTGGATCTCCCAGTGTTTACTCACCCCTGTCTTTACGCTGGTGATTTTAACTGTCGTCATGCTGTCTGGGGTTACGATGATAACAGTCCAGACGGTAAGTGCTTGGCTGGCTGGGCAAGTATTAATTGTCTTGCCCTTCTATATAATGCCAAGGACGCTGCCAGTTTTTATTCTGGCCGCTGGAACACTGGCACCAATCCAGATCTAGCTTTCGCCAGCGTAGGTCCAAACAGTCGCTTACCGGATAGACGTGTCCTTGAAAAGTTTCCCAGGTCACAACATCGACCTTCGCTTATTACACCACCAAGGTTTGCTATGGCAGTGCCAAGCATACCTGTTAAGCGATGGAACTTCCGCAAAGCCAAATGGAGTCACTACATTGCTTTGACGAATAAATTCGCAAAGACTTTGTTGCCGGCTGATTCACTTGATGTGGATGCGGCTTACTAGGACTTCTGTAACACCATTAAGAAAGCAGCCAAAAAGACTATCCCACGCGGGTATCAAAATAACTATATTCCGTGTTGGAATGCAGAGTGTGAATCCCTCTATAAAACCTTTCTGTAGTCTCCTCAGGGAGACGAATCAAGTTTGGCTGCTACAGCTTTGCTTTCCAAGCTTGACAGAAAGCGGAGGGATTGATGGTCCGAAGCAGTTCAGAGCATTGACTTCTCACACTCTAGTCGAAAAGCGTGGAGTACTTTGAACAACCTTACTGGTAGGTCACGACACTCTCCTCGTCACTGTCCCGTTTCAGCCGATGCTATTGCATCTCAGCTGGTTAGAAATGGGAAATACGAGGCTGTTGACCGCAAGTCATCTCGACTTGTCTTTCAAGAAGTGTCTGACCTTTGGAAGGCCACAACACCAGACGCAGTAAATATCTCTGACACTTTTTCACAGAAAGAATTTACTGCTGCCCTCCAACATTTAAAACCAGGTAAAGCTCCGGGTCCTGATTCCATCTGTCCCAAGCTTATACTCCATGCTGGAGCTGCTTTGAAGTCCTGGTTACGTGACTTCCTTTCTTCCTGTTTGCACCGACTCAAAATTTCCAAGATCTGGAGAAGAGCGCTTGTGGTCGCGATCCCAAAACCAGGAAAGCCCGTGGGGGACCCAAAGAGTTATCGACTGATATCTCTGCTCTGTGTCCTCTACAAGATCCTCGAGAGGCTTATCTACGCCCGCGTTGAACCGTTAATTGATCCACTGCTCCCTAAAGAGCAGGCTGGATTCCAACGCGGGAAGTCAACCGTAGATCAAGTTGTTCTGCTAACCTAGAACATCGAGGATTCTTTCAAGGCTAAAAAGAAGGCCGGTGCCGTATTTATCAATCTGACAGCTGCTTATGACACTGTCTGGCACCATGGCCTTACCTGCAAGCTGCTGAGACTACTTCCGGATAAGCACATGGTCAAAATGATCATGGAGCCTGTCCGAAATCGAAGTTTCACCCTTACCACTGGTGACAGCAAGCAAAGTAGGCTACGCCGTCTTAAAAACGGCGTTCCTCAGGGATCGGTCTTGGCTCCCCTCCTATTTAACATCTATACGTACGATCTTCCTTCCATGATTTCCAGAAAGTTTGCTTATGCTGATGATTTAGCATTGTTGCATTCTTCTGGAAACTGGAAAAACTTGGAGGGGACCTTAAGCCAAGACATGTCCACACTGTCAGCGTATATCCAGACTTGGAGGTTGAAGCTCAGTCTCACTAAGACGGTGACGGCAGCCTTTCATTTAAATAATCGAGAGGCCAAACGTGAGCTAAAGGTCTACAACAATGGTAGACGTTTACCGTTCTGTCCAACCCTACTTATGTTGGGGTAAAACTGGACAGATCGCTCACGTTTCGTCACCATTTAGTGGGATTGTGCAAAAAACTATCCTCGCGCGTCACACTGTTGAAGCGACTTGTGGGCTCGGGATGGGGTGCTGGTGCTAAAACACTATGCATAGCCACCTTGTCTCTAGTCTACTCAACAGCTGAGTACTTTGTGCCAGTCTGGTGTCGCAGTGCTCACACTCGCCTCATTGACAGTGTCTTGAATGACGCCTTGCGCATAGTTACTGGATGCCTGCGTTCCACTCCAACGGACCACCTACCTGTACTCTCAGGCATCCAGCCAGCTGAGCTTCGCCGACTGGAAGCGACACTCTCCTTGGCTCACCATGTATCTCTGGACCCCGATCATATCTTGTATGGTCTTTTAAGTGGGTCCTCAGATACTCGTCAAGTGAGACTAAGATCCAGACGCCCGTTTGTGCCAGCTGCGCGGAATCGTTTGGACAACCTTGCCAGACTTGGCATTCGCGCCTCTGAATGGAAAAATCACAAATGGAACGCAGAGTACTGTGAAAATGATTCCAGGCTCCATGTGTTTGTGCCCGAGACCGGTGCCAGGCCTGTTGGGGTGGGCTTACCCCGAGCAGCTTGGATTAAGCTCAACCGCCTGCGGACTGGTGTTGGGCAATTCCATTCGTCCATGCACAAATGGGGTCTCGCTCCTTCACCGAATTGCGAGTGTGGCGCCTCTGAAGAAACCGCAAACCATGTACTAACAGCGTGGCCTATACATCGGGCACCACATGAAGCACGAGATCTGACGGTTTTGGATGACGAAACTCGATGCTGGCTTAATAACACCACTTCCAGCATCTGATTCAGACAGTGCAACAGTCTGGGATAGTAAAAGGATAAGCCTTCGGCCCCAGTCCTATTTGTGTCTGGCCTGTAGTGGATACCTTTCCAAATGACGACCATTCAACAGCAAACAATTTTATTAGCTTGATTTTTGGAATACGACGAAAAGATAGTGTCAAAATTTTCATGAAAGCACAAAACTTATTATCAATAAATCAATTAATGGAAAGAGAAATTGCTTATTTTATGTATAAGTATTGTAATAACCATTTGCCTGCGGCCTTTGAAGGGATGTTAAATAAAAATACATTACGTTTAAGTAGCAAAGAATCTCGGCAAACTGGGAGTAAATCGAATTTTTTTCCCCTATTTCGTAGAATAGACTTAACAAAACAATCTTTACGTTATAGAGGCCCATTAATTTGGAATAAAATACCACCAACAATTAGAGAAAACAAGACTTTTAGATCTTTTAGAAAGCTATATCACCAGCAAGTTCTTATTTTATAATAAATTTAATTATTCATACAGTAGCTTGCTACTTCAATCTAATACAGCTAACAGGGTTTCCCATTTATCAAACCACAGATACTGCTGTTTTCTTTTTTGTTCCAGGTTTAAGAAGCATCTCAACCCATGCTCCTCAGATGGATTAAATGCTCAGACTTTCAACAATACCTCATAGAAGATGATATAAAGAAAAGCAGCTAAATACTATTTAACCAGCTTTTAAAAGAATTATAACTTTATTAGTTTTCTTTTTTCACTAGTTGTAACCTGCAAGTATTTAATTTCTTTTAGTCACTGATCTCCTGGGTATGAGAATAAACTACATCCGGTTGTGAGCTTATTTTCGATAAGTTGGGACGAATGGGGAAACCCTGTCACAACTTCATCCAGGTTACCCTTGGGCAAGGTGTAGTGCCTGTGAGCCTCCCTAAACATGGGTTACAAAAAAAAAAAATAATAGAAAAAAAAACAATTTAATTTTTCTTATATTATACTTTGATTGATAAAAGTTGGTTGAAATTGTTAGAGAAATTAATTTACAGGTTGATAGCATGATGCTTTATTTCTATGCTCAATTAACATTACTTTGGTGTTCTGTTTATGATTTTTTACTACTTGTTCTGTGCATATTGTGTGAGTGTGTGTGGGTGTTCAGGGTCAGCGACCACGAATTTTTAAATAATCACTCTTATAACCTTTAATTGACGCATGTTTCAACGTATATCGTTTTGTCGCTGATTCCTTTTTTTTCGATCACATGTGCTCATTTTAATATGATTTTCTGCTGTGTAACGGACGAAAAAATAAAAACTTGATTGATTGATTGATTGAACTTTCAATATCGTCAGGACAAAAAAGTTGTTGCAATCTTCTGATTAAAGAAAGCACAAAAAAATTGCTGTTTTTTTATACGAAGATGTACTGGTTAATTTCCACAAAAATGCAACAGTCAACAAGTCAGGTGAATACCATCAAACACCTTTGTTAATATCTATTAATTTTAGCTGTTCCACGAAAAATAAACTAAACCAAAAAAATTATTCTCATTGTCAATTCAATAGCAGAATTATAGTATTTTTTAAAGAACGTTAACACCAATTTCTACCAGTGCAGTTTTGTTGACACAATTTTCCAACAATTCATTTAATACCTTCTTGCAAAAAGCAAGAATGTTGCAAACTTCTGTTTGATTGTTGATTGAAAAAGAGCTTAATAAATGCTCAGACATTTTCTTTTGATGATGGATAGAATCTTTAAAAATCTAGTACAATTTTTTAAAAAGAATGGAATTGAACAGCATCATCTTTGAACAATGTAAAATAATCAGAAGAGAATATTGCATTATTATCAATTTTAATTTGTAAAGATTCTAAGTCTTAAAATGAATCTTGTTCTATACATTGTTTTTTTGCTCCTGCAGCAAAAAGTTCTTTTTTTGTATCAGTGTAAAGTAGTGCTTTGATCAAAACATTTAGGCAATGGCTTATTTGACAAATATTTAGGAAGGTTGGAAAAAATTAAAAGAGTGGCAGATAATTTTAATCAAACTCTTTTTTACTCAACAAGTTTATTTTCACTTTTCTTATTTTTTGGGAATTGGTAATAATCGTTTGAATATACGACAATAAAATATTTGGCACAAATTCTGCATAAATCACTAATTTCTAAGGTTTTCGTAGAATAGCTTTAATTCATTTTTGACAGTGAACTTGGTCTGAAGGAAATCTAAACAAGGGTATTGATGATTTCGATTCTTCTTTTTTTTGTTGGAACGATAATTAGTTTTGCATTTCAGAAGCTAATTAAATAATTTAAAAAAATTTTACTAGCACTAATTAGTATTTATATCTGTGTAATTTCTTTGAAATTTAAAGTTATCATAAAAAAAAAAAGTAAGTTGAATATATAGAAAGCATATGAAAATTTATATCAAAATAACTAAGATTCAACATATCTATAAAACCAAAAAAAGTTTTTTCACTGGCTATAGTGAAGTACGTTGTCTAGAAATGGTCTGTGACTGAACAATTAATAGGATACTTCAGGGGCATGCGGTGACCACTGAGATTGGTCATGCAACTGACATGCCAAAAACTGGTCACACAATTTGGTATTTTCTGGGTAGCAGAAAGAATTTTGTGTAAGATTCAAGATATAGATCTATTATTTGTCTTTAAACCATGGTGTTCTCCAAAAAAACCAAAAAAAAGGTCATCACTTCAAATAACTCGCAAATCTTACACTTTTCGTCCCAAAATTGTAGTGTTCTCTAAAAAAAAAAAAAAAAAGGTGATCACCTCAAAATATTGCCGGATTTTGTAATTTTTGTCCTAATTTTGTAGTGATTCCTAAAAAAAAGGTCATCACCTCAAATCACTCTCCCAAATTTTACTTTACGTATTAAAACCAAGGTGTTCTCTAAAAAAAAGTCTTCGTCTCAGATCGGCCTCAAATTTCTCTAATTTCATCCCAAACCCATTTCTCATTAAATCCAGAAATCAAGTTTTTTTCATGGTATACCAAATTGATATGTAGGCCAGTATTTTACAAGTTTTTTCCTAGTTTACCAGGATTTTTCCAAAGCAATCCCGGTAAATCCTGCTTTTTTGCCGTAAATATTCTATAGAAAATAATATCTTAAAAAATTTAACAAGTTTTTTGATGGTATACCAGGTTGTTAATATGGAGACCAATATTTTTTACAACTATTTTTCCTGGTTTACGAGAATTTAATCAAAGCAATCCTGGTGAATCCTGGTTTTCCGCGATAAATATTCTATAGACAATAATATCTTAAAAAAATAAACAAGTTTTTTGATGGTAGGCTACACCAGGTTGTTAATTTGGAGGCCAGTATTTTACAAGTTTTTTGATGGTTTACTAAGATTTAGTCAGAATGATCCCGGAAAAATCTTGGTTTTTCCACGTTTATTCAGGTTTACCGGGACATTTTTTTTGTACGGGCTATATGAGAAAACTAGGAATGGCGGAAAAGTATGTGCGACTTGTACAGGATATGTACAAGGGAAGCGAAACAGTGGTGAGGTGTGCAGTAAGAACTACAGAACGTTTCAAGGTCAAGTTCGGACTGCACCAGGGATTAGCGTTAAGTCCGTTTCTGTTTGATGTGATTATGGATAGGATAACGGACGAAATAAGGAGAGAACCACTGTGGACGATGCTGTTTGCTGATGATATTGTCATTTGCGAAGAGATTAGGAAAGATGTGGAATGAATGAATGAATGAATGAATGAATGAAACAGTTTATTTTCACAAAAGAGCAACAACATTTACATAAGCACAAAGCGATTTTTTATGAGGAAGCACCGAAAAACCGTTAGGTTATCAAAGTCAAGGTGCTCCCTGTAGTTCAAAAAAATAAATAAATAAGAGAAAAAAAACAAACAAAACAACAATATCACAAAGATAATGACTGACTTAATTACGTAAAAGATAAATAATAGTTAATAGACCTGTTTCCTGTGTAAAACGAGAATTCTCGTTGTGCGATCATATCTTTTCAAGGCGTAAGGTTTTCTTTTCAAAAGTAATTTGATAGCACACTAGTTTCGACTTTACGGATTTTTAATTACGCTGACTCAAAAAGTTTATGGCAATAAAACGCTTTGAATGTTATTTCCCGAGGGACGTATTACATTAAACTGAAATCTTTTTAGTACGTACAATTGTAACACAATAATTAAGATCAAGATCAGCTATAATGCATTTAATTGTACACGAGACCTAGCGAGTTATTAATAGGTGCTTAAGAGTGCGTTTTATATTGCTTATTGAAGGTATACAAAGGTAGTTTCTTTAAATTAACGTCAATTTCATTCCAAAGCTTGACACCGCGATATTCTACTTTGTTATGACCTGCTTTTTTTGATGCACGGGGGAGATAATAATTCGCAGTTATATTATTTCTTCTTTCATAATTATGAACATTTTCAATTTTGGTAAAGCTATTTTGGAACATCTCTGGTAATTTATTATGGAATAGTTTATGCATAAATTTAGCCAGTTCTAATTTATATTTAAAAAATTTAATTTTTTGTATAATTTAGTGACGTGGACAAATTTCTTACTACAGGTAATCGTTCGTATGATGTTATTTAACCGCACTTCGATTTCATGAACTTGATTTTGTAAAGCCATACCCCATATGGTAATACCATATTGGATACGGCTGTATGCAAAACTGTAGTAGAGCATGTGAAGAGTCTCAGTTGTCACATATTCACGTAGCTGAACACTTAGCCAATTGTAAGGAGAGTTCTTTGATGTGTGCCGACCAATTTAAATTTTCATCAATATGAACTCCCAAGTATTTTACTACTTTATTTCTATCTATTTGGATATTATTTATTAGTACTTTAAAGTTTGTGTTGACTGAACTAGGTAGATGCTTGTTGAATAGTAGATATAGTGTTTTTGAGTAGTTAAGTGATAACTTGTTTTGGCACATCCAATTATTTATATGATGCATTTGAATATTAACTTTTTTTTCAAGTTCGAATAGGTTATTATGTGATAGGGTTAAGTATGTATCATCGGCAAATAATGTAGTTGAGAATTCAGACGCTAGTGGCAAATCATTAATATACAAAATAAAAAGTAGTGGACCTAAAGATGAACCTTGAGGTACACCACATTTGATTTTTTCTGAGTAGATTTTGACTTGGAAATTTTGGTGTATTGGCATATATTGTTAAAATAGCTTTTCATCAGTTCAAGAGCTATTCCTCGAAATCCATACATGCATTCTAACTTTTTTATTAATATAGCATGGTCTACAGCAGTGTTTTTCAACCTTTTTCCAACTACGGAACACTTTTTGTATTTAAAAAATCTTGCGGAACACCAAGAAAAAATTAAACACATTTTAAGTTATTTACTCATTTTCAGTTATTTCAGTGTGATGTTTGGGCCTGCTTTGAGGAGCATAAACTTGGAATTCTTGGAACAGCTCTCAACCTTTCTCGTTTTTTTAACTTATATGGCTGTCATGCCTGAAAAGCTCGTCTCACAAAGATAGGTTGTAGAAAATGGGAGCAAGATTGAAATGGCTCTACAGTATATGCCAAATTAGAAAACTCGTTGGAAGTCTTCAACCAAAAACTTTCCAAAGGAAGATCGGAAAATCGTAATCTTAATCCACGGTCTTGCCTTAGTTCAGTCAATTCTTCTTGCTCCTGCAAAGTCAGAGTAATGTCTACTTCTGCTTCTGAGCTGTAAGGTTCTCTGACCCAATCATAACAATTGAGGGCTGTAGAAGGGAAATAAAAGGATAATTTCTTCTCAAGAATATTTAAATATTTTTGTATGGTCTCGCTTAGAGAAGCAATGTTCACGTTTCCTTCACATTTTTGGCTAAGAGGGAACATTTCCAGATTTTGGTTTTTCACATGTTGTTGCCAAAGTTGCACTTTTGAGCGAAATCCATTAATTTTATTAGTGCTCGTCAAAAGATTTTCTTTACAACCTTGCATTCGAGTGTTGAGTTCATTTAAATGTTGAAATATGTCAGCCAAATATGCTACTCATGCCCACCAATTATCATTTACCACCAGCTTTGCCTAATCACGTTGTTCGTTGGTGAAAAACACAATAAGTTTATTTCTCAAGGCATAAACACGAGGTAGGACTTTACCTCGTGATAACCAACGGATTTCGGTATGAAGCAACAAATTTGTGTGATCTGCCCCCATTTCTTCACATAAAATTGCAAACATGCGACTTTTTAGAGGTTTTGTCTTGACAAAATTGACAATACTTACCACAGTATTGAGTGTCGAAGCTAGATCTGCTGGCAAAGTCTTTACAACCAGCGTCTCACGGTGCAAAAAACAGTGCGTGACTATAATATCTCGTTGTTTCTCTCTAATTCTGCTAACAAAGCCTTTGTAACGTCCAACCATGGCAGCTGATCCATCTGTGCAGATACTTATACAATTCTTCCATTCAAGTCCTTTTTTTTCAAAATAATCTGAAGTAACACGAAAAATTTCTTCTCCTGTTGTGTTAACAGGCAACCTCTTGCAAAATAAAAAATTTTTTCTAATCGCATCGCCATCGATAAAGCCCACATTCGCTAAGAGCTGAGCATGTCCACTGATGTCTGTCGATTCATCAACTTGTAATGCAAATCTTACACTTATGCGGACCTTTTCCAGAATATTATTTTCAATATCTACTGACATATCTTCAATTCTTCTAGCTATTGTATTGTCTGATAAAGGAAGCTTAGCTACGTCTTTAACTGAATTAGGACCAATCATCTCCTCAATAATAATCTTGCAAGCCGGTAGAATAACTTTCTCTGCTAATATATGTGGCTGTTTTTCTTTAGCTATGAGCTCAGCGACACGATAACTCACTTTAAGAGCTTTCTCAGATATTGTTGTTGCTCGTCTCATGAAATTTACTTCCTTTTTGTTACTTTCAAGAAGGCGACAAAATAAGTCGTGTTCTTGTTTTTAAGAGTTGGGTGATTGGTATCGAGGTGTCGTTTCAGCTCGGCTGGAACCATGGCGCTGTTAGATAGTTCTTTTCTACATACCAAGCATAATGGGACCGGGGCAGTCGGATTACCAGTAAAAGTAAATCCAAACGAAATATAACTATCACTATATTGTCTCATAACTGTTTTTGATTTTTTTTCATGAATAATCTTTTTATTTTCGTTTACACTCTTTCTTTTTAAGTACTTATCCATCTGCACTCCGCAATGCTTTTACTTTGTTTTAATACAAAGCTGAAAATATAAAGATTTTGTTGTAAAATATACCTGCATCAATATTGCTGCAAAACTAACTACTAGCTTACTAGCTAAGGCTAACAAACAGTGATTGCATTTAAAATAGCACACATGCTGACTGAATTACCGTATTATTGCGCAACAAAACGTCACCACAATGGCAATAGTACTCACATGAAAGTTAATTACGCTCTTTACATTATATGTGCAAAACAAATGAATTCTTGCGGAACAGCTGACGATCTTGCGCGGAACAGTGGTGTTCCGCGGAACACCGGTTGAAAATCACTGGTCTACACAGTCAAATGCTTTGCTCAAGTCTGAAAACAAAGAACAACTGTATAGCCCTTGATCAATATTATGTAGTAGGTCATTGAGGATTTTGCTAATTGCTAA
Organism: Diplosoma virens; assembly: GCA_963680785.1. Taxonomy (NCBI): domain Eukaryota; kingdom Metazoa; phylum Chordata; class Ascidiacea; order Aplousobranchia; family Didemnidae; genus Diplosoma; species Diplosoma virens. The sequence continues at coordinate 22,279,383 of OY796897.1, read as the reverse complement.
AGTAGTAGACGAGTTTTTTCTAAATCGGAATTGTCGGTCATTGAGTAGATTGTACCTTGTCAAATAGGAATAAATGCGAGTATGTAAAAGTTTTTCAAAAATTTTGTTAAATTGGCATAGCAAGGATATCGGTCTCTAATTAGTGGTTTGAGTTGAGCATCCTTTTTTAAAAATAGGAATAACTTCTGCTATTTTTAGCGAGTCTGGATAAACACCAGTGTTTAAGCATACATTAAAGAGATTGCTTAAAAAAGTAAAAATTACAGGATTAGCAAGTTTAATAAATCTAGTTTCGATATCTATTGTTCTGCATGCTTTTCTATCTTTTAGTTTTGTTATTAAATTAAACACTTCCTGAGGGGTACAAGGAGAAAGAAATACAGAATTATTAATTTTTTTGATTTTATTTAAATTACAATTTAAATAAAATCAAAAAAATTAGTAATTCTGTGTTTGCAGATATTTTTGCTGCCATCCTCTTTCCAACACTTACAAAAAATTTATTGAACTCCTCCGCAATGACCTGTGGATCTGTGATTGTACAACCTGTATCTGTTAGTATCTTAGTAGGTCCAGAATTTTTTTGTTTTCTATTGTATACTAATTCATTAACAATATTCCATACTTTTTTGGAATTATTTTTGTTATTTTTTAGCACGTTGTGATAATAATCAACTTTTGTTTGTTTAATTAAACGATTTAACAGATTGCGATAAATTTTGTATTTATGACTTTGTGATGTGTCGGGCTTCTCACGCAAATTGTTATACATTTTGTTTTTGATTTGGATCGATTTTAGCCTGCGAGTCAACCACGGTCTACATCTAAGCTTATTTTCCTTTCTCGAAGCTTTTCTCATAGGTGCAAATTCGTCAACAACATTTTCAAATTTTGTTACAAACTTGTCGTACAATTCATGAGGCGAGCTTATATTGCTGTCTATTAGAATGTTAAGTTGGTCATTAAGAGCATTTAAGAAAATTTCTAAATTAAATTTGGTCATGTCTCTTACTTTATAGTCATTATTTTGCGTTTTTTTTACTTTAGTAATTGTCGAGACAACTGCAAAAGTCGCGTAATGATCACTTAAATCACACGTCAATACGCCAGATACAACTCCTCTTTTTCTGTTATTTGTGTAGATGTGATCGAGTAACGTTTTAGACGTGAGACTGATTCGGGTTGGCAGGTCTATTAGACTGAGTCATGTGCAACTCAATAACATATCCGCATATCTTCGAATTGAATCGTTTGTGGATATTTGCATTAAGTCAATATTAAAATCACCGAAGCAATAATATTGTTTTTTACTGTTATTTAGGGATATAAGTATTTCGTTTAAGCTATCCTTAAAATTATCTACAGCAGAGGCCGTTGCAATAGGATGCCTGTACACTACACCTACTACTATCGGGCCTGTTTTTGCATGAATATCAATCCATAAATGTTCAGAATTAGGCAAGAGGTAATTGAAGTATTGATTTAGTTCAAACTTAATCGTATTTTTTATATACAAACCAACACCCCCCGCATTGGTCGTGCTGTCACTATGAATGAAAGTATAACCATCCAGATTAAAATTTCGGTTAATTTTTTCTTTTTGTAAATTTGATTTCAGAGATAGCTACGATATCTGGTTGGTTTTTAAAGCTAGACAACAAATTATTTAGTGAGTCTACATTTTTTTGAATGCTTCAAACATTAAAGTGAATTATAAATAAGTCGTCATGATTTTTTTTGTCAAACAAGTTTTTTTTACAAGCATCTACATAGTAACTAATGGAAAACAAATCGCTATAACGTGATCAAAACAATCAGTGTCAGCGTTGTTGCGGAGGTGCAAGTCAAAGTTGGGGCGTGAGTTTGCCATTGTGCAAATTGATTGTGTGATGCAAATTTTTCCACGCGTTTGGAAGGTTACTCCTTACAATTGGCATCGTTATTAAAAAGCAATGGTAAATAGTTTAGTTTTTGAAATCTACATCAATATTATATTTAAATAAATCATCAGGGGTCAATATTGTAATCCAATCTCCGATTCCCTCATCTTTTTCATTGTTGCCAATTTTACCTTCATATTTTGCTGATTTCTTCATTCTAATACGACCGTTTATCGTGTGACATAATACAAATTTTCCGCCGCATTCATTTTTAACATAGTGGAGCAGTTTAGACCTAAGTGTGGTAATATCTTCAGTAATGAAAGCATCAGGAAAATGTTTACTGTCTCTTAGCCGAGATTTTGCTTTTAGAAATTCGTTGCGTTTTTTATAAGATAGAAATCGCACAATTACTTGTCTAGGTTTTGCATCAGCTGTTTTCTTTTTTTTGCCAAGTCTATGTGCCCTTTGTATATCGCAACTCTTTAGATCAATATTCAATTCCTTAGCTAATTCAAAAACAATATTTTCGCCGTCATCTTGTTTTTCTTTGCTTTCTGGGCTGCTATATATGCGAAGATTTTCTCTTCTACCATATTGTTCAAGTGCATCAACATTGAACACATTTAGAGAAAGTGCCTGCTTTAGCTTAATATTTTCTGCTTTCAAGTTAAGCATTTCTTCGTTGTTATCGTTTAGCTTGGCTTTTAGCTCGTGCACCTGACTTTCCAATTTTTTTATACAACTGTATATTTCATGCAGATTTTCTCGATCATCACTATCAAAATTTGCTGCATTACTAGCAAAAGATCCTTCGCTGTTACTTGAGTATTTATCTTTTTTAAAATTTCAACTCATTTTTGAAGTTTTTTTGACTACAGTGCGGAGACTAGAATGCTGGAGGTATGCGTTGAAAAGAAGAGAACAAGAAAGGTCAAAGATCGAATATCTAAGTGTAAATAGAGGAAATGACAAAAAAACAGTGAAGATGGATGATGCAAAAGTGCCAAGAGTAAAAGAATTTAAGTATTTGCAATCAACGGTGCAAGAAAATGTTAGCTTCGAGAGGGAGGTAAAAAGGAGAGTGCAGGCAGGATATGGAACGGATGGAGTAAAGTATCGGGAGTAATAGGCTATGTGACAGGAGGTTATCAACTAGAGTAAAAGGAAAAGTGTACAGTTCAATGGTGAGATCAGCAATGGTGTATGGACTTGAGACGGTGGCGGTCACAAAGAAACAAGTAGAAGAGATGAAAGTTGCAGGGATGAAAATATTAAGGTTTACTATGGGAGTGACGAGAAAAAATAAGATTAGAAGTGAGTACATCAGGGGTACAGTTAAAGTAGAACGGTTAGAAATGAAAATGAGGGCAGGCTGAGGTGGTATGGACATGTCATTAGGAAAGACGAAAAGCATGTACGAAGAAGAGTGATGGAAATAGAGTTACTGGGAAAGAGGAAAAGAGGGAAGCCGAAGAGAAGATTTTTAGATGTAATGAAGGAGGATATGGGAAAGTTGGTGCGAGGGAGAAAAACACTGAAAACAGAACGCCTTGGAAGAACATCATACGCTGTGGCAACCCCTGATTAAAGGGAAAGCCGAAAGAAAAAGAAAAAGAATTAAAATATATATAGTTTAAAAAGTTCTTTCGCTGGTGCAAAACCTTAAAATAGCTCTTAATAAAACCAAGTGTTTCATTTAAAACTTTTTTATTAAATGATTAGCCTTAAAAAAGGCTGTTTTAAAAGATTCTAACGTCTTTGTCTAGCTCTCTTCCCAACCAACAATGCTATGCAGGGCCCATGCGGGACTTACCACACAAGTTTCATTTGATTCAAATTATTTATGTAAATTGTTCCTTTTTTAAAATAATTAAAAAGGTTAGCTTATTAGCATGTGTTAATTTTTGATCACGGCTTAAAACTGAAAGCCAGATTGTAGTGTAGTGGCCCCGCATGGACTTATCGCACGAGTTTTATTTGGTTCAAATTATTTATGTAAATTGTTCCTTTTTTAAAATAATTAAAAAGGTTAACTTATTAGCATATGTCTTAATTTTTGATTACGGCTTAAAACTGAAAGCCAGATTGTAGTGTAATAGCCCCGCATGGACTTACCGCACGAGTTTTATTTGGTTCAAATTATTTATGTAAATTGTTCCTTTTTTAAAATAATTAAAAAGGTTAACTTATTAGCATATGTCTTAATTTTTGATTACGGCTTAAAATTGAAAGCCAGATTAAACTCATGCAGTTAGCCCATGCAGGGTCACTACAGTGCCCGCGGCCAAATCGATGCGGGTCCCGTACGGGCAGCCCTCGCAGGGCCCGCATGGGCCCTGAATAGCATTGTGGGCTGGGTTCAAAAAGTTTCGCCAGAATGAATTGAAGAACTGAATCCAGTATTTCAAAATTTTAAGACTGATTTTGATTAACTAAAAATTAAGGTTAGTAACTGTTATCATACCAATTGAAAATATTTAATGAAGTAAAACCACGTTTCGTCGGCATAAAAATTTTATTTTAAATTAAAAAATTATGCAAGTTTTGTGTTAAAATTTGGAACTAAAAAGAAATTTTTTTTTACTTATACTATAATAATTTACGTTTGTACACAAACTCTCTCTGTCCACGCAAATTGGGTTTACGAAGAATGATAAAAATCGATTCTAAGACTGATAAATGGAAACGAAATCGTGCTTTAGAAAGAATAAAAAATTGATTGTCCTTATAGTGAGATGTACATTTTTGGTTTTGTAACATATGATTTGTAATCGCCGAATCACAAAGCGGTATAAATTAGCTTTTTACAAATTAGCTGATTTACCTTGGCATTCTGTTTGTTTTCGTTCTTGACCGTTTCGGTTCCGATTAGACTTCGGCACATACTGCCGGATTCTGTCCTGCAAACGTTGTGACCTTCTACCACGTACCGACTATGTATAACACTACCTTCCATCAAGTATCGCAGTGGCACACGTATTCATATACAACATTACTTTGTTGAAAAGTGGGAAGAAGGTCCTTATGTATTGCAGGTAAAATTCGTCTGGTAAAAACGACTACTTGTGGTTGGAGCGCTCCAAAACAATTAGTAATAGATGATTTTATTTTTCTATAGAATTTCAGAAAATTTTTGCTAATCCAAGGTAATTTTAAATAGACAGGAGAATATTTTGGGCCTTCTGTAGAGTTTTGTTGGAAACGAAAAAGTGTTTTGGAAATTCTCGAATCAATAAGGAATTTTGGATAACCATTTTTTTAGAAGGATAGAGGAAATATTTTCTAGTTTATGTTTTATGATAAATCTAGAGTAAAATTTAAGGTTCGATGTGTTAAAGTATACATAAAATTTGTTTTACGTTGTTTTGGTCCAAATGAATTCGAATGAATATTGACCAGTGAAAGTGCTTTCGATACATTATTAAATTTGGTAACAAGTACATCCAAAAAAGGCAGAGAATTATTAGCTTCAATTTCATTGGTGAATTGTAAGGAAAGCGAATTAAGACAAGTTAAAAATTTTTGGAAATCAGTTTCTTTGTAAAAAAGAGAAAAGGTGTCATCAACGTAACGAAAGTATACGGTAGGTTTTGAAATATCATTAAAAAGCTTTGATTCATAATATCCAACAAATATATTTACCAGAGCGGAACCAAGGGGACTACCCATAGCGACTCCATCAATTTGCCTGTACATAATGTTATTAAAGCTAAATTCAGCTGAAGTAGTTGCAGTTTTCATCACTTCAATAAAAACATGTATAAGAATAACTGCAGTAGGGAGGTGACCGTCATAAAGTGTTTCAGTACAAATTTCAATGGTATCCGCTAAAGATACGTGTAGCAAATTTTTTAAAATTTGTTAAAGTTTTTGAATTTTTGTTACTTCCACAAATTTAGTTTTTGAAATTTTGTAGAAGCTAATTCGGTAACTCAGTACGTTATTTAGTCGTCTAACCTTTCGGCGCCTGTAAGAAAGGCCTCGCCGATAACGCAATTCTGGTGTCTACTAAAAGATAAAATTCTTAAATCTTCTCGCTGGCTCTAACCTTCGAACCAGCGACAGCAAAAATATAGTCTAGCTAAATCACAGCTCAGACTACCACAATATCTTCTTTATTAAAAATATGCCTCAATTCACTTAGGAGCCCAAAATAGTATACAATCAACAGCAAATACAGATTTAGTAGCTTAACTCTTCAGCTCTTCACAATAACGTAGACAACCAAAGACTTGCGTTCAAAAACTATGAATTTACACAGCTAACAATTTTTACATTCTAATTTGCCACAACGAATTATAATCATGCTTCCGAGCGAGCCTTATTTATATCACTCGGTCGTGAGTATCTCGAACGTTCTGAAATTTACTCAAATTTAGTTGATTTGAAAATCCTCTCAATGTAAAATTGAAGTTGCCAATCATTAATAAGTAATTACATTTCAATAATTAATTTTAGCAACTTGTAGATATTTCTTAATTTTTTTTTAAAGTTTAACTGAAAAGTATTCTGTTGCAAGTATTTTTTTAACGAGTTTTTCAAAGTCTTTCTGGTGGTGTCTCAATACCTTTATAATTTTTAAATGCTACATCTATGCAACTATGTAAATTATGATTTCAGTAGAGCATTAAAAAGTACTACAATATTATTGTCAACATAGTTAGGACAAAGCTTAAAGGCTTAAAGCAATCTTTATATATTACAAAAAAGTTAAAAATGGTAAACTTAGTTCAATTTATTTTAAAAAAGCCAATTTAAATTTGGGGTCATACAAAATGTGTTAATGGAGATAAAGCAATTCTTTTTGTAACATGTTAGAAACTGTTAAAATAGTTTAAAATGGGTAGGTCGTTTTACCGAAACTCACCGAAACTCACCGGAACCAACATTAATTTAATAATTAAAACAAAAACTTATGTTTTTAAAATTTAGCAGGACTTATGCAAATTGAATTCATGCAAAAAATTATCTCTTAAATAATGCTCACTTTTAAAAATAGGTGAGTTTCGATAAAACGACTCTTCATAAAGTCGTTTTATCGAAACTCACCTGTATCTTTCCAATAAAGACTAAAATTGAACTTGTTTTTGTTTGTATATAATCTCTGCAATCTGTTGTTTATTTGAAATAAAATGGAAGTTGTATTTGATTGAAACAAGTTGTTTTTTTAGTGAGTTTCGGTAAAACGACTATATATCAACAACTATATATTTTACCAGAACTCACTTATAACTTTGAAAATCAAAACATTGAAACAAAACTTTTGGTTTTAAAATTTAGCAGGACTTATGCAAAATTGATTCATGCAAAAAATTATCTTTTAAATAATACCCACTTTTAAAAATAGGTGAGTTTCGGTAAAACGACTCTTCATAAAGTCGTTTTATCGAAACTCACCTGTATTTTTCCAACAAAGACTAAAATTGAACTTATTTTTGTTTGTATATAATCTCTGCAATCTGTTGTTTATTTGAAATAAAATAGAAGTTGTATTTGAATAAAACAAGTTGTTTTTTTAGTGAGTTTCGGTAAAACGACTATACCAGAATGTTTTGGTTTAAACAAAGAACACTTTCTAATTTTGAAGTAATCTAAAACTAAATTTCCTTTTAATTTAAAACACAATGATTCAAACTGCAACCAATTCGCAACGGTATAATATTCTATTTAGTGCACTACAGTTTGTCATTATCTGAATTCCTTTCGCCCTTATTAACTTTCCTTCTAATTTAAGAAACAATGACTTGACACATATCCGTCCTTTTGTCCTTATCAATTTCTCATCCTTTAACTCTTTTTTTTTATTTTAATTAACAAAAAACCCTCAAAATATAAATAACGTTCGTCAGAGGAAAAACACTCATTTATTCGTCATCTAAGTGGTAAAAGTAATAAGTGGTAAAACTCCTGCAATATTAACTCACCAATAAATTTTCGAACCGGCAAATAACGACTGCAATTTTAGGTATTCTAAACGGTGAAAAAGAACCAAAACAAAGAGCGCAATTGAATTTAATAATCTTTTAGTGTTGCCAAATAAATTTAAATAAATAAACAAACGAAAAGGAACAAACAAATACGAACGACGTACACAACAAAAACAAAATACAAGAAAATTCTAACACTCCCCCCCGCATGCCATGAAAACGCCGAAAAACCCAGAAAAGAAAAACTAAGTTTGATCACAACCCTAGGCCGCTGGCAGAATAAGGCACAACTTTGTAATACGCCTTTTAAATTTACCTTTACTTGTTTGAACGATTACCGTTCTTACAAGTCCTGCTTCGTCAGGAAAAACTTTGACGATCTTACCTAACGGCCATTGCCCTCTTGGATATGTGACATCTTGCAGTTACACGATATCCCCTAGAGAAAGGTTTCTCCGTTTTTTCTTCCACTTTGTTCTGTTCAAGATAATTCTGGGATACTCAACTATCCAGCGCTTCCAAAACTTGTCAGCTACATATTGAACAATTCTGTAACGCTGACGAGAATAGCAGTCTTTATCTTTTACTGCAATACCAGGGGGAACAACAAAGGAGTTCAATCGTAGCAAATGGTTCGGTGTCAATGGCGTCTCTTCGCCCTTTTCTAAAGGAACATCAGTCAGTGGACGCGAGTTGACGATAGATTCGACTTCGGACAATATCGTATGAAGATCATCATCAGTTAAAGTTTTGCTGGGCATCACAGCAAGTAAAACTTTTCTTACAGTGCGGATCATCCTTTCCCAAACACCGCCCATATGACTAGCTTGGGGAGGATTAAAGGACCAAACGATACCGTTCTGTTGCGAATAATTGTTGATTGCTCTGTCCTCTACATCCGAAAAACAGTTTTTTAGAAGTTTATTCGCTCCGACAAAATTAGAACCATTATCGGAATATATATATTTTGGAGACCCTCGTCTGGCTACGAATCTTCGCAAAACATTGATGAATGAAGAAGAGGACATGTCTTGTGCCAATTCTAGATGAATCGCTCTCGTCGTCATGCATGTAAAAAGGCATCCATACCTTTTGACTTCTGATCTCTTTACCTTCACCAACAAAGGGCCGAAAAAATCTACACCTACGTGGGAGAAGGGAGGTTGATGGATTTGAAACCTTGCAACTGGCAAGTCGGCCATGTACTGGTGCTCTAAATTTGAGTTGGTTTTTCTACAGGTGACACAATTACTTACCACTCTTCGAACGGCAACTCTAGCGTTCACTATCCAGAACCTTTGACAAAGGCAATTTAATGTGGTATTTACCCCACTATGTCCCACAAGATTAACATGTGTATTTTGAATAATTAAGTAGGTAAGATGACTGGTTTTAGGGAGGACAATAGGATGTTTTAAATCAAAAGGGAGAACAGATTTTGCCAGACGTCCAGCAATTCTCAGAATGTCACTCATTAAGACCACGTCAAGTTTTCGTATTGGCGACCGCAAAGGCAAGCATTTCCTTCTTTTCACACATGCGATTTCGGCATCGAAATGTACGCATTGTTCGTATTTAATTAAATAAAACTCGGCCTGGTTAAGTTCAGTCACAGAAATTGGTGTGTGGTTGTCGGACATCTTCAAATTTCTTACCCGAAATGACAAATACCGTTGAAAACGCACGAGCCAGGATGTAGCTAATTTTAACTTATACAGAGAAGAAAAACTAGAAATGAACGAAGACGTCGGTTCAAACTTTAGATTGTTTTCACTGGTTAGATTGCATGAAGTTGATTTTACTTCGATTGATGGGTCGACTTTAAGTTCGTAACAATTATATATTTTATCAGGTGGCGTATTTTGAGGCAAGACAGGCCACAATTCTGGAGAGAGTTTCAGGAAAGAAGGACCTTCAAACCAGGTTTTGTCACGAATTAAACGCTTTGCACTCGAACCACGAGTAAGTTTGTCTGCAGGGTTAATTTTAGTTCCAACAAAACTCCAATCATATACATCTGTATGAGCTAAAATTTTCTGAAGGCGATTTCTTGAAAATTGAGAAAATTTTTTACTGTTGGCTCGAAGACTCTGGAGAACTATTGTCGAATCGCTCCAAAAAAGACATGGGCACCTTGACAAGTCCAACTCTTGCATTACAATTATTGAAAGCTTGACGGCATCTAAAGCTGCTTCAAGTTCCAAACGAGGTATTGTATTCTTGCCTGGGGTACAAACATGGGATTTCGCCATGACAAGACTGCAAGTTACAACGCCCTGCGAGATTGCTCTCAAATAACATACTGCTAAAGCTCCTCTCGCTAAAGCGGAAGCATCGGCAAAAAAATATAGTTGAATTTGAGGTGGGTTAATGCCAATCGGTTTGAGACATCGAGGTATGCGGACTAATTTAAGATTGATCAATTCATTCGACCAAGTGACCCACCTTTTGCGGTATGCTTCGTCGAGAATTTGGTCCCAACCCAACCTTGCTTGGCACACTTCACTATACAAAAGACGAGCTCGCAAAACAACAGGTAACACAAACCCTAAAGGATCATATAAAGAGTTAGTTACCGAAAGAATTCCTCTTTTTGTCGCTGGAACCTTTGGTAAATCGATTTCAAAGAAAAATTCATCTTTAATGACGCACCAACTGACCCCAAGGACGCGTTCTTTAGTCGTGACTGGAGGAATGGCACAATTTCTTGTAACTTTTAAATGATCTTCTTCTGGAATGGTTTTCATGACTTCTTCACTGTTTGAAAGCCACTTCGTGAGCTTAAACCCACCATACGCTAACAAAGAACGAAGATCTTTTACTACCTTAGCAGCGTGTGTCTCGTCTTCTACACTAACCAGGCAATCATCAACATAAAAGTTTCTCCTAACTATTTCCCTTATTTCTGGATCAAAATACTTACCAAACTCTTTGGCTGTTTGGCGAAGACAATAAGACGCGCAGCTGGGGGAAGATCTTGCGCCAAAAGGGTGCACTTTCATGCGATAAATGGCTGGAGATGTATCCAAATCACCTTCAGGCCACCAAAAGAATCTCAACGCATCCCTATCGCAAGGAGCTACTCTCACCTGGTAAAACATGGCTTCCACATCAGATATAATTGCGATTTTATCTTTTCTAAAACGAAGAAGCACTCCAACAATAGTATTCATCAGATCTGGCCCTTTCATCAAGAAATCATTAAGTGACTTTCCCTCAGTAGTTGCTGCACAATCATACACAATTCTTACCTTTCCTGGCTTTTTTGGATTCACAACAGGATGATGAGGAATATACCATACTTTGTTTCTTGTAATTTCAGTGTCGGAGCAGACCTTTTCCACATACCCGGCTTCAATAGTATTCTTCATTTGATTATTATATAACTGGTGAATGTCTGGATTTTTCAAAAAACGCTTCTTTAGACACTGGAGACGTCTAAGCGCCATAGCACTACTTTCCGGCAGTACAGTCATGTCATTTTTCCATAACAAAGGGAGTTGATAATGGCCATCCACGTACTGAAGTTGACGCGTCATGATGTCATATGCTATAGAATCTTCCAACGAATACATACAACTGAACTCCAAAATAGCTTTATGGTGTAACAGCACATTTATCAAATCCTCCTTATCTACAAGCTCTGAAATTTTGTCGAAGAAAACCTCACCTTCGTCTGTAACGATTAATTTCTCAATCTCCTTTCTTTCTGTTGGCCATTCATGTCCACAAACAAAGAAATTGGATGACTGCACTCGACAAGTCACATCATTGTCTAAACGAGTGCCACGCAACGTCCATCCAAAGGGTGTCAATATAGCATCGGGACTCTCATCGGGTGCCGGGGAAAAACGGCTCTCAAGGCACCGGTGAACCTTTGCGTTATCATTACCTATCAATAATGTTACAGATGCATTTTCCAAAATAGGAAAAGAAATATCCCGCAGGTGAGGATAATTTAACAATGTCTGATTTTTTGGTGAAATTGTAGGAGCCACAGGTATAAAATCGACAACAACAACTGTGCTCAATTCCATCTTGTTTTCATTGTTCAAAGAACAAATATCTAAAGAGACCGAAGAGCTTTCCACGTAAATGGGATTGACCGATGTCATTGTTTGAATGGACAACCTAAATTGTTTGTCTTGTTTTAATTTATGGGCATCAGCAAGGCGCTGTTCGCAAAAACTTCTGTCAGATCCAGTGTCAAGGAGTGCGTAAATGCAAACAACATTACTATCTTTAACAACTTTTACTGGTACTATATCTAAATAAGCGTGACTGGTAATAGATTTAACAGCAAGCGTGGAAGTAGTTACAGACTTTATTTCAATTGAACCAGCATTAGTTTTGCCTTCACTGTCTAAAGTCTCTGAGTCATTTATTATATTTTTAGTAGGTCTAGAAACGAAATTATCGGAAGGATGTAGCAAAGTATTATGTAAAACGCTTCCACAACCCTTTTTCTTGCAATTAATTTCAAAGGTACAGCTGGAGCCTAAATGACCCGGATTTAGGCAGAGTCTGCAAAGATTATATTTTTTAACAAACTGCCACTTTTCATTTATAGAAAATCTTCGGAACTCCGGACATCTGTAAACTAAATGATTTTCTAAACAACATACACATTTAACTGATTTCGATTGTTTCGAAACGAAACTTGACCCTGTAGCCGAACTCAACGAAGTAGTCTTAATTTTACTAGATGAAGTTTCGACCTTTATAGGAAATAGTTTTAAACCAAAAACCGAATTAGCTAACTTTGCTTGGTGTTCCACAAATTTAGCCAAGTCTTTAAATGAAGCAAGCGAACCCTTCTCTTCGGCTATATTCGCAGAGTACTCTATCCACCTGCGCTTTAACTCGACTGGAAACTTATTTACAATAGCAGTCAAAAACTGTACTGAATTTAAATTAGAAGCCGCGCTTCTGTCTGCCAAAGCATAGCAACTACGTTTCATCAGGATTGACAAACTATTTAGACGTTCTGCTACTTCTCTATCAATTCTAGGAATGCTTAGTAAACGTTCCTCGCATGCCTGCACAATAAGATGGGACTGACCGTACCTTCGCTCCAACTCCTGCCAAGCCATATCATAAGCAAAACGGCCATCATGAATATCCTCAAAATGACGAATAAAACGACAGACTTCTTCACTGCAGTGTTGTAACAAATAAGACATCTTCCTTTTGGGTGGGAGCCAGTTTGCCACGTGGCAAGTGAAACGATTAAAAAATGCCCAATAGTCCATTGGATCGCCTTCAAATTTTTTGATAGAAGGTTTCGGAAGCAGTTGCTCAGATGTTTCTTTTAAGAAATCAATGTTATTAATTTCAGATTTTGGTGGGAAGCCTTGACTAGTGGAAGTGAAAGCCGATCGTGAGCTATTACCAGTATATAAGTTTTCAAATTCGCCCGGGTTGCCTTCCGTGGGCTTATGAAGTTCGAGTTTGTGTTTCTCCTTCTGAACCTTCCCTAAGTCATGAAACCAAACTTCCTTAGAATACGTTTTATTCCTCAAAGATGTAGATGGGCCTGCAGTTGCTATTAAACGAGGTTCGTGAAGTGACCCTAAGGAAAATTTAGAATCTTGTTTTACTAAGTTATTATCGCAATTATTCTCCATCTCATAAAGCTGTGTCTCAAACCTAGCCGCTTCAACTTTACGTTTATCTTCAGCCAGTTTTCTATTACGCTCCAAACGAACTAATTCATCCTTTTCTCTTAATCTTTCTTCGTTTTGCCTTTGGGCCAAAAGTGCCAGTTCCAATTTCACTTTGGCTCGTTTAAGTCGACTCGCTGAACTACTAGAACTAGATTTACTTGATCTTGATTTGGTTGTAAATTGAGAATTATCTGAAATTTCGGAAGGAGCCTGCCGAGATTCTGATTTTACACTAGCGGCAGTTTCAGAAATATGACACCTACTAAAGTTTTTGTCAAGTTCATTCGGTAAACGCTTGGATGTACTAGGAAGAAAAGAAGGTATAGACGACGGATCGTCTCCTCCCTGTGACATCTTGCCCTGAGTGTTACTTACCTTTAGATCCTCAGCGGCCAAGCTATCGAACCATTGCTGAACAGTCTGCTTAAAGACCCAATACTTACTGTCAAAATCTAACTTACTAGATACATTACCTGGCAGATCAAGGTTATCCGATTGTGGACATAAGCTATTAAAAGTGTCATAAGCAATATTTATCTCGCCCATAAGTTTTTTAACCCTATCAGCGTTTTCATGGCTAGACATAAGCGTTTCACCCATAGTGAACAACTTAAATATTTTATCAGCAACGTCACGAAAACTAATTAAATTATGTTCCATGTCACTACAAATTCGCCCACTTCTGAGTTTCATAAATCAAATTGTTAATAAACAGTTTTCAAATCAAACCAATTAGAATAAGTTAAATTGGCAATTAAAGATTATTAATTCGGCGTCGTTCAAAACCAAGACGCAAAAAATAATAATAATAATAATAATGTGTGTTAGCTGTCCATCGAGTCCGATGATGACTTGTCTCTAGCACGGATTTTCCGTCTCCAGTCTGCTCTATTTGTTGAGAGTTTCTGCCAAGATCCAAGGGGAATATCTTTAACCTTGAGATTGCGTTTGATAGTGTCCTTGTATCTCAGCTTTGGGCGCCCTATTCCTCGAGCACCTTCAGCCAGTTGAGAGTAGAGGATGAGTTTCGGCAGTCTGTTGTTGCTGAGTCTATTGACATGACCTGTCCATCTGAGGCATCTATTTATGAGAGTGTCGTACATGCTTGGCAGTTCAGTTATTTCCAGGATCTTTGTATTGGAGATATGCTGCCGCCAGTTGATGTTGAGAATCTGCCTGAGGTGACGCATCATGTATACGCTGAGCCTGTGAGCAGCGACCCTGTACACCACCCAAGCTTCTACTCCATAGAGAAGAGTTGATAATACTATTGCTCTGTATACTGCACACTTGGTCTTAATGGTCAGGTCCTTGTTTTGCCACACACGGTCTCTGAGTCTGCCAAAGGCTTTAGAGGCGTTTGATATGCGTAGTTCCAGTTCAGCATCATGCTTGTTGTTATCTGACACAGTCGTGCCAAGATATTTGAAGTTCTTCACATTGTTAAGATTCACGCCATTTATCTGAATGTCAAGACCTGGATCTGTCGAGCCCGGAGGGGGTTGATACAACACTTCAGTCTTTTTGATGTTTATCTTTAGTCCAAAGATGCGGGCAGAATCAGCGAATCGAGTTATGATATCCTGGGCATCTGCATGACTGTGTGCAACAAAAGCTATATCATCTGCGAACATGAGTTCACGCACGATAACTCCTGTGGTGCTTCTTGAGGATTTGAATTGGCTGACATTAAAGAGATCAGCCCCAGGCCGGCATTGTAACATGACTCCTTGATGATGATCTTTGAAGGCTTGGTTTAATACCACTGTGAGGTAAAGCGAGAACAGGGTGGGAGCGAGAACGCAACCCTGCTTCACACCATTGTTCACGCTGAATGGCTCCGATAGTTCTCCTTTCAGGCTAACCGATGCTTTCATTCCCTGGTGTAGGGATGCAATAAGGCTTGTGAAGTGGTCAGGGCAGCCGAGCTTCCTTAGGATACTCCAGAGTGCTGATCTGTTCACTGTATCAAAAGCCTTGGTGAAATCCACAAACACCATATACAATGGCATTTGTTGCTCGATACACTTCTCCTGTATCTGCTTGAGAGAGAAAATCATATCCACAGTGCCTCTTCCAGCACGAAATCCACACTGGGCCTCCGGCAGTAATGTTTCTGCATAAACGCTCATCCTGTTTAGAAGAATGCGGGCATACACTTTACCAGGGATAGATAACAGTGAGATGCCACGATAGTTCCCACACAAACGCCGATCACCCTTTTTGAACAGAGTGATGAGCTGGGCGTCCTTCCAGTCTTGAGGTGGAGTGCCAGACTTCCAGGAGTCAAGTATGATTTCATGGAGACACCGTACCAGTGATTTTCCGCCTAGTTTGATGACTTCCGGGTGAATTCCATCAGAGCCTGGAGATTTTCCACTACTTAGCAGGGAGATGGCATCGGCTACTTCTTTTAGGTCAGGAAGCTCATCCATCCAGGATTGGACAGGGTGCTGCTTCAGGTCACGAGTGACATCGGGGGGCACTTCATTTGATTCATTTAGGAGGCTGTTGAAATGCTCGGTCCACCTAGAGAGGAGGTCTTTCTTTTCTGACAGTAATGTTTGGTTGTCAGAGGAGAGCAGCTGGTCAGGATAGTTTACTCTCGGTCCCCATACAGCTTTCAGTCCTTGATGGAATCCTCTCGTATCATTCATGTCTGCTAACACCTGGAGCTCAGCCGCTTTGCTCTGCCACCATTCATTCTTTAGCTCACGGCATCTCTTTTGAAGGAGACGGGAGTGTTGTTTGAACCTCGCTTTGGTAGACCTGGTGTTACGGTTTAACATTTCAGCGCGTGCCTGGTTTCGGTTTTCAATCAGTTTGTTTAGCTCGGAATCATTCCCGTCAAACCAGTCCGCATGCTTTCTTTCAACAAAGCCTAAAGTGTCCTTTGACACCTCGTACACTGTTGACTTGAAGGATGCCCACTTATCCTCAACTGTGCCCGACAGATTTGGCAACTTCTCATTCAGTTGTGATTCTAATTCATCCCTGGTGGTACCACATTTCAGCTTGCCGACATCTAGCTTTTTGAGACGCAGTCTGGACCTGCGTATCAACCTCCTTACTCTGAGTCTCGTCTTGGCCCTTATCATTATATGATCGGTGCTACAGTTCGCCCCTCTCACGGCCCTTGTATCGTGAAAGTCACCAATATCACGTTGACGTGTGATAATAAAGTCAATGAGATGCCAGTGCTTTGACCTTGGGTGCATCCATGAGTTTTTATGGGCAGGTTTGTGTTTGAAGCATGTATTAGTTATCACGAGTTGATGCTCAGTACATATGGACAATAGGAGCTCACCGTTTGAGTTTGCACGCCCAGTTCCGAACTTTCCCAGCACTCCATTCCAGATTGACTCATTTTCTCCAACTCTGGCATTGAAGTCACCTAAGAGAACAATCTTGTCATCTTTCGGAATGGGCTTCAGGATGTTTTCTAGCTGCTTGTAGAACTGCAAGATTGTATTAGGACTGTTCGTCATAGTGGGAGCATAAATTGCGATGATGGAGCAGAATCTTTCGCCATTCAGCGGTAGCCTAAGAGTGATAATACGATCATTTACAGGTTTAGGATCTTCTGACATTTTAGTGATGACAGCATTACTTATGGCTAGGGCAACACCAGACTCACTCTTTCTTCCAGATGTTCTACCACTCCAGTAGATTGTGTAGCCAGCTTCTTCTCTAATGCTGCCAGTGTCACCAAAACGAACCTCACTTAGGGCACAAATGTCCACTGAATATTTTCTCAGCTCACGAGTTATGATGGCACTTCTTCTTTCTGGTCTGTCAACTCGTTCACGGTCGAGCATCGTTCTAACATTCCATGATGCAAAGTTCAGATCACAAGTAGTTTGGACCTTTTTATCCTGGGCGACGTCCTGCCAGTATGAGTTTCTACGTTTGCGAGACTTCATGATCTGTTTGAGACTTTGCTAGCAATAGATTTGTAAGGCTACTCGGAGTTTTGCTAGTTGTCAAAGCAGCCCTCTCCACAGGATGAGGGGGTTCTGGACTGGCAAGGTGAGACCAAGACGAGTACAGCTCCTCATCTGTCGCAGCGACAGGCCAGGCGTACAGTGATTACACAAGTACACTGCCCTCACAGGTTGTCACATTCCTGGTGTTGTTTATCAGAGTTTCACCTCTCTTAGATCCCCATATGATTAGCCTGTTTCCAGTTTCCAGTGGTGCCCGCGAGGAGGGACATATGGAGTCTTGGTGGAGCGATTTGTACAGCATACTACATCGTCACACCCTTGGCAAGCTTCCGGTTTTTTTCTCCATTAGCTTTACCACCACCACCTATAATAATAATAATAATAATAATAATAATACACCAAACTAAGATTCGAACACGCAATCTCTACGCACGTTAAACGATTCAATCTTCTAAAAAACCACGTGCTCAATTAAGTAGTTTACCCAACACCACGTCCTCAATTAACAAATAAGTACAGTTCTGGAAGAACTTCTTGCATCCAATAAATTTATTGAAAAAAACTTGTTGGGACTCTTCCAACGTTCCGTTGAAGAGTCGTGGCTTTGCCGTAGAATTCAAAAATACGTCGCTGCTTCAGTTCTTCGGTTGAACAACATGCACGTGTACAATGCCTTGTAATGGTTTTCTATTTTAAATTAAAGACACGGCATAAATTAAACGAAAAAACACAACATACACAACATTTATAAGGCAGACACAAATTAAATTTAAAGTTATCCAAATCGAAACAAATAAAATATTAACTCACCAATAAATTTTCGAACCGGCAAATAACGACTGCAATTTTAGGTATTCTAAACGGTGAAAAAGAACCAAAACAAAGAGCGCTATTGAATTTATAATAATCTTTTAGTGTTGCCAAATAAATTTAAATAAATAAACAAACGAAAAGGAACAAACAAATACGAACGACGTACACAACAAAAACAAAATACAAGAAAATTCTAACAACTGTTACAAAGCGATAAGTCTTTTTAAGCGGTTCTTTTGTGTTAAAACAAGAGATTTTTAGTCTTAGATTAAAAACTGTTTATTCATGCTTAATAAAAAATTTTGAAAAGAGTAACATTTTCTGGCCTGAGCATGTTAGTTAAAAAGTATAAAGGTCGACTAAACACATGAAAATACAATGCGCTATTTTAGAGAATTACTTTATTTTTTCAGAATAGCAAAGACAAGCCGAGAATTAAAACAAAAAATTGACGCTGCAGCTAGAAACGAGCAGTTGCTTCTTCAAACATACAGCGTTGAACTTCCTTCTTTTTCAAATTTAGAAGAGTATTCTCCTCGCGATGAAGTAGCTATCGAAATACTTAAAATGTACCATCCTATAATGCTAATCGAAAACGTACCTCTTGCTGTTGCTAGAGATGGTAACTGTTTATACCGCGCAGTTTCTCGGGGTCTATTCGCAGATGAACAATACCATTTGCATATTCGGCTGCTAGCTGCTATTGAAATTAGAATGAATTCAAATTTTTATGATAGCAACAACAAAACATCTAATCATTTGTTTAAAGACAATCGACTTGTTCACGGTCAGTTCAACAAAGTGATTGAAGAAACATGTACACCTGGAAAATGAGCAGAGATACTTTCTATATCTGCTATAAGTGCAACATTAAACATAGCAATTTCTTCGTACTGCCCTCCAGCAGTTAATAGAAATTTGTCATATACGAGAGACATTTATGATCGTAATGTAAAGTTATCTAAAGCACCAAAGTTGACAGTCATGTGGTCAATGACTGAAATGCCGCAAAATATTACTAAATTTTTGCCCAATCATTTTGCTGTTATTAAACGAATCGAAACTTTACCACAGTCAACGGAAATATTAGACTTGGACGAGTCTTTCGACCACAACTTCATTCCTCTTGAAACATCATCTCCAAGAGATAAATCTGCGTCCTTTTTACCAAAGTCATGCTTTTTAGACGCAGTTTGCAATCCCATGGGCAAGCGAAAAAATGAACTTCATTGCAAAACTACCTCATCAAAACGAAAGAAGACCGACGATAATATTACACACTTAATTGACTCGAGCAATTTCGTGGAAAGCGTGAACTTGACTCGGTGGAGCGCCCAGGAATTTGAAAAGTGCGCTAGTGATATTTCTCTTTGTTCTAAAAAAAACAGCGATAAAACTGTTTTGTCTCGGTCATCACCAAACAGCTGTCTCAGTTCCAGTAAAATGGACGAACTTCGGTATAAATCTGTTTCTGTAAACAAAGATTTTGTGAAGGAAGATGCAACCTGCTTCAAACAACTCCCCCGAAGTTCAGGATCAGGGTTCCGATTTCTGACTGTTGATGAACTTTTGTCTGCATTGCAGCACCCCCACCAAATACTGAGTGAAGTACCTAGAGGGGTTAAGGAGAACTGTTACTTCATTATAAACAATGAGGAAAATATGAAAAGACGTTGCACTATTGGTCGAAGCATCTATTGGGATGATTGCGGAAGCTGGCGTTCAGACGGTTGTACTAATACAGCTTACTATTTTAAATCAGGAGATTGGAAATTGAAAAAAGTTATATTAAAATCTGGAAAATTTTGTATCGAACGACAATTGAACAAAAAAAAAAATTTATATTCCTTTACAGCCGCAGCCTAAAATAAATGAGTTATTGACAGTTCATAGATATTATGTTAAACATACAGAAGAATGTTACCAAAAACGCGTTTCGTGGATCGACTCCAAAAATACTGATAATGATATCCTTGCATGCTATGAGTACCAAGGTTACCTTGAAAGTCGTCCGCCTCATGGAAAATCAAAGCAAAATACCGACGCTTACATACGACTGAAGCCCCAAGTAATGCAGAGAATTAAAGAACGCATAACCAAAAAATCCTTTACTGAAATATATGATGAAGAAGATTTATTGGACAGACCCAGAAATTTGCAACAAGTAAGCGTAAAATAGTTGTGTACATTTACTCATGAAAAAATACATATTAGATCAGGGTTTCTCAAACTATGGGTCGCAAGCCCAAATGGGGTCGCCTAAAATAATTTTGAGGTGGCGAAAGAAATTGGCATTTTGAGAGGACACCTGAAGTTGGCGACGAAAATAGATAAATCGCAGTTCAATTCTGAGTAAAGACCTTTTTTTTAGAGATCACCATGATTTTGTGAGAAAAATACGGAAAAAGGAGATCGATTAGAAGTGAAGACCTTTTTTTTTTTAGAGAACACCCTGATTTTGGGATGAAAATTGGGAAAACTGAGAGCAAATGGAAGTGAAGGCTTTTTTTTTTTTTTTTGGAGAACAATCTGATTTTGGGACCAAAATAGGGAAAACTGAGAGCAAATCGAAGTGAAGACTTTTTTTTTTTAGAGAACACCCTGATTTTGAGAGAAAATATGCAATCCCAGATCAGACCTCTTTTTTTCTCAGGTAACATAAATTTTTTGAAAATTCTTGCCTCGGGCCCCTAAATTGGAATATCCACCACTGATACTGTACATGATTTTTCCTACACACGCGTGGTTTTCCACAGGAAAAATTAACGTAAAATTAGCCTACACATATAGGGGTCGCAGAAAAATTTATTTTTTAAAATGGGATCGTAGAACAAAAAAGTTTGAGAAGCCCTGTATTAGATGGACCTGCAAATTTTTTTATTTATTTTATTTTTTTTTATCTCTTTATTTATCCTCATGACTCGCAGGATAGCGATGGAGCCGCTGATACATTGGGTAGGCAATTACTCCGACCTGCTTCCGGAGATGCCAAGATATTGCTGTCCGCTTGTAATTTAATAGAGATCCGACTGTAATTTAGAACTGCTTGTTACGGCTAATCCGCAAATTTGGTGGTCCCCTTTTTAATTCCAATAAAATTACTACATCCGGGTTACGTACTTAATTTCAATCAGCGTTCGTAACTGGTTGTTTTATTTTTGGAATCACATCCTTGTGACAGGACCACATGGTTATAGAAGGTAATCAATAATTTAACTTTTGGATTTTATTTGTATAGATCGGTCTACCTTTTTGTTAAATCGCTACTTGAGTAGCCTTTTGGTAACTTGGAATAATTTGTGTGTATATAATTAATTCCGTGATTTTACTGCCTTTTATTTCAAATTATATTTTCTCCCTGGTGGATCAGGTTGCTGGTGTGTCTAGGGAGAGCTAGTAGGCTACTTTAGTGCGCATTTACTGCCCGACCTATCTCTTATTTTTATAGAATTCTACGGGCTGTTGACTTGCTCGTATATTGCATTTAACAAAAAGTGGTTTGGTCTAGTATAGGTTAGGCCGTACTGTCTTTATGCGCCTGTGTTGGGCCCAGTGTATGTTTTGTCTCTGTAATTAATTCTTGTTACTAGTTACTATTAGTTTGTTGTGTTTTCTTCTCTTGTCATCATGCTTGGCTCTTCAGAGGTTAAGCCAGCTTCAGCTGGTGACTTTGATAAACGTGAACTTGATTTGGCTCGTAGGGAGTTAGAACTTGAACGTCGTGAATTAGAACACTTAAGAAAGTACCAATTAGGCTCTTCTCATAAAGTTGAGACAGCTCCTGCATGCTCTAATGCTACTTCCTTGTTTGCGTTAAGTGCTACCGATTCTTCTTCTGTAGATCAGAAATTAGTCTCTGACTTATGTGTTAATGAAAATCCCTTTTCTAAGGACATGCATAATCCCTTTTCATCAAACAGTTTTGCCAATCCTTACCAACTGCCATTTCAGCAGTTGGGGCCTGCCCTTAATCCATTTGCTACACTTGAGAACAGGCATAAACGTGGAAGACCCATGTATCATCCACCAGCACCTGCTGCAATGAATGACCAGTCAAGGGTTTCTGAGCTGATAGATGCCCTTAGCATTATGACTAATTCTATTAACCGATCACAAACTAGACCTGTGCGAGATGACGATCTTTTTTATGGTGACCCTATAGATTATAGACGTTTTATTCGTTACTTTGAAACATACACTATTAGGGGTGTACATGACTCAGCCACTCGGCTAAATTTACTAATCTCTTCTTGCGCTGGTGAAGCCAAGGAATCCATTGTCAACTGTATTATGTGTGATTCCCCTGATGTGGGGTATTGGAAGGCATGCCATATCCTGGAAGAAAATTTTGGACAAATTGGCAGCATAATAAATGCATATGTAAAAAAGCTTACCGAGGGTCCTCCTATAAAGAACAATGACTCAGAGGGCATTCTTAAATTTGCGAGAGACCTCTATAATTGTGAGCTTACTTGTGGTAGCAGACCAGAGTCTGGTCTCGATTCACAACATGTGGTTGGCAAAGTTTTTGCTCGTCTGCCAAAATCTCTTCAAGAAAAATTCATTACGTCTGTGTCTTTTCAGTTGGAAAACAGACATCCAATCACCTTTTCACAGCTTTCCCAGTTCATGCAAAAACAGTCTCATGTTGAAAGAAGCTTTTTAAACCAAATTGTAAAGAGTAAAGACCCTAACAATACTAAATTCAATTTTTCTAAAAAGTCCTGTAATAAGCCTGCCATTCATTCCACACAAAGTTCAATTGCCCCATCCCCCGTAGTTCAATCTGCTTTAGTAAAAACAAATCAATTTAAAGAAGTAGATAGGAAACGTAAGTCTTGTCCTATGTGTGTTCAAGCCCATCCATTGTGGAAATGTCTTAAGTTCCAAAATGCTACCGAAAAGCAAAAATGGAATACAGTGTGGAAAAGTGGATGTTGCATTAATTGTCTTGGTGACCACTTGGTGCGACATTGTCAATCTCCCCAAAGGTGTAAAATGTGTCAAGACAAACACCACACCTTGTTACATCATAGAGAACACAATCTTGAAGCATCTACCTCTGCTAACAATAAGAATAGTGGTAGTGATAATGGGGCCGGTGTAGATAATCCAGTGAAGGTTTTGCCCAATTGTGTACAAATTGAAAATCATGTTAACCAAGTAAACTCTAATGATCAATTACTAGTTAAGTCCTCAAGTAGTCAAGTTACCCAAGATAGTAAATTAAATGTTAGATTGAAAGTTGTACCAGTCACTGTTTGGTCTTCTTGTAGTGATTGATGCTTTAACACTTACGCCTTTTTAGATGAGGGTTCTAATGCCACTCTTTGCACTGAAAGTTTAGTAAAGGATTTAGGCTTGATAGGACATAAAGTGGAGTATTCTATTTCCACTGTCTGTGAGACCAAACAACAACTTGGGGTAAAGGTCTATTACGTTTTTGTGGAATAAATGAACTTGCAATTTTTGAGGCTCCTGATGTGCTGGCAGTCCCTCACCTGCCTAACTTAAAAGGCAGCATTCCATCTAATGCAGATACTAAACACTTTGCTCATCTGCATGGCTTGAACTTTCCTGACTTAGGGCACAAAAGAGTTGATATCTTAATTGGTGCAGATGTCATAAAAGCTCACTTAGCTGATCAGACCAGGTCAGGTCTTGACAATGAACCTGTTGGTATACATACACCACTTGGGTGGAGTATTGTTGGGCCCACTCTTGCGGCCACTGGAACTGTTGGTCCCACTTCTTTGGTTGTCAATTTTGTCAGGGTTGACAATGATACTTTACATAAGCAATTAATGAAAATGTTTAGACATGACTTTCAAACTGATAATGGTGTGACAGGGCTATCTGTTGAAGATAAAGAAGCACTTGTTTCTATGCGTAGCTCTATTAAATTAAACGATGGACATTATACTGTATCCCTCCCATGGAAGCACAGTAATGTTACTTTACCAAATAACCGGCAGGTGGCTTTGAGGCGTATTACTCATTTGCAAAAACGTTTCTTAAAGGATTTTAATTTCTATAAGCTGTATGAGGCTAAAATGAAAGAGTATGTGATTAATGGTTATGCTCGTAAAATTCCAGATGACAATTTGCAACCAGGATCTAAAACGTGGTATCTTCCCCACCATGCTACTGGAAACAAATTTAGGATCGTGTTTGACTGTGGGGCTAGTTTCAAAGGGACTTCCCTTAATGATAATCTTCTTCAGGGGCCCGACTTAACTGGGAACTTGCTTGGAGTTCTTACTCGCTTTAGGGAGGGTCCCATTGCTGTGATTGCTGACATACGTGCCATGTTTCATCAGGTTAAAGTTAGTCCTGAAGACAGGGATAGCTTGCGTTTTTTCTGGTGGGACAATAATGATATTGCCTCTACCCCTAAAGAGCACCAAATGCTGGTCCATTTGTTTGGGGCCACATCCTCCCCAAGCTGCTGTAGTTTTGCTCTTCGTCAGGTTGGCATTGATAACTTGGCTAATGCAGACCCTGATGTTTTAAGTTGCCTTAAGAGAAATTTTTATGTTGACGATTTTCTGAAGTCATTTCATAACAAAGGTGATGCTCTTTTCATTATTGCACAGTTGACAGCCTCCCTTGAAAGGGGAGGATTTCATCTAACAAAGTTTTCATCTTCTCATCCCCAAATTTTTTCTGTGTTACCAGATTCTGATTTGTCCTCAACAATGTTGGACTTAAATCTTGACACAGCTGAAACAAAAGTGCTGGGATTAATTTGGAATCCCACATTAGATAAGCTAGAAGTCAAAGTGAAAGTAAAGTATAAGCCATTAACTCGTCGTGGCATCCTTTCTATGATCAGCCAGCTCTTTGACCCTATTGGTTTCCTGCAACCATTTATTCTTCCTGTTAAATTACTGATGCAAGAGTTATGTCATTTAAACCTTGGTTGGGATGTTGAAATTCCCCTAGATAAGAAAGTGTCTTGGTGCAATTGGCTTGATACGCTATGCTCTTTGGAAAAATTCTGTTACCCTCGATGTTTTTGGCCACATAAGTTTAAGCCTGTCACATATGAGCTGCATTGTTTTTGTGATGCTAGTGCTATTGGTTATAGTGCAGTAGCTTATCTTCGGATAATTGATACAAATGGTTTTATTCATGTCAGCTTTGTTATGGGTAAGTCAAGGGTGGCGCCCTTAAAATCTATCACTATCCCCAGACTAGAGTTAGTAGCCGCAGTCATTGGAGTTGATATAGTACAATTTATACAACGCGAAACTGATTTAAGCATCTCTCGTGTTCTGTATTGGACCGATTCAACCTCTGTGCTAAAATACATCTCTAATAAAACCAAAAGATTTCACGTATTTGTGGCAAACAAGATTTTCCGGATTCTTGAGGCATCTAACCCATCAGAGTGGAGGTACGTTAACACTAAATTAAATCCAGCTGACCTCGGATCACGAGGTTTATTGCCGAACCAACTTAAAGCGGCAGAGTTGTGGTTCAATGGTCCTACGTTTTTAAAGGACAGTGAGAATTGCTGGCCCACACCTCCCCAAGATTGCTTTCAAATTTCGGATTCAGATCAGGAGGTAAAATGCACTAGGCCTACCAAGGTCTGCCTAACCACTAATGTTGACACTAAGGGTTCTATGCAGCCTACTTCACGACTCTTACATTACTTTTCTTGCTTAAACAAGCTGACTAGAGCTGTAGCGTGGTTCAATCGATTTGCAATGCACCTGCACAAAAGAGTTACAGGTGATGCGTCTTTGCCTATGTCTCTCCAAACCTCCGAAATTAATTCTGCTTTAATGGCCATTGTCAAGTACATTCAAAGACAACAGTTTCCTAAAGAAATGCAACATTTTCAAAATACTTCTTTTAGTCTGTCCTCTAGGCCACATTCTAGTAAGGTACTAAAAAACTCCAGCCTTAGAAAGCTTTGTCCCTTTGTTGCCCATGGGGTGCTCCGAGTGGGAGGCCGCATACATAAAGCATATATACCTTATGAAATGAAACACCCCATCATCTTGCCCCCTCATCACCATGTCACTAAGTTAATTATCCTGGGTTACCATCTGCGTAACGGTCATAGTGGAGTACTTCACAGTCTTTCCGATACTCGAGATAGGTTTTGGATCATTAATGGCAATTCTGCTGTTCGTAGAGTTTTGCACGATTGTTATAAATGCCGTCTATTAAACGCTGCTCCTGGTAAACAAGTAATGTCCCACTTGCCTGAGTTTAGGGTATCTTCTGGGTGCCCGGCCTTCACTTGTGTAGGTTTGGACTATGCGGGTCCTATTTTTTCTAAGGTCGGACGGTCTCTGGCCAAACGCTATTTATGTGTATTTACTTGTATGGCTACTCGCGCGGTACACTTAGAGATTGCTCACTCGCTTGACACCCAGTCATGCCTACAAGTTCTCCAAAGGTTCATTGGCCACCGCGGTTCGCCTAGGGATGTTTATTCGGATAATGGCAGTAATTTCGTTGGAGCTGCCCGCGAATCAAAAGAAGCTATTTCGAAGTGGAACCAGTCTCTCATCAACAAAACTCTGCGCCAAAAAGGGATTTCGTGGCACTTCAATCCTCCGGCTGCCAGCCACCAAGGCGGTGTCTGGGAGAGAGTTATTCGTTCTGTACGACGCATCTTGACAGCGCTGGCAGGAGAACGTGTACTCACCGATGAATGTTTGTCGACTTTTGTCACTGAGGTCGAACGCATACTCAATGATCGGCCGATCTCGGCAGTCAGCTCTGACTCGCGTAACTTAAAGGCGCTGACGCCGAACTCCCTCCTGTTGGGCAACATTAATCCTGTCGTTCCGCCTAACGTTTTTATCAAAGCTGAAGGTTACCGCAATTCGTGGAAACTGGTCCACTGGCTTGCGGATGAATTCTGGAGAAGATGGCTCAAGTCCTACCTTCCTCAACTGCAACAGCGCCAGAAGTGGTTAAAACCACATCGTAACCTCGCTCCCGGCGACCTGGTTTTGGTATGCGACGAACAGTGTAGAAGAGGCCAATGGCCGAAGGCCATCGTAGAAGAGGTCTACCCAGGAGATGACGGATATGTCCGCGTCGCGAAGGTCAAGACTTCATCGTCGGCGTTCAAACGTGACGTTCGCAAACTGTGCCTGTTGGAAGGCGCCGAATAATGGACGCCTAATAATTTGTAAATTCCGACGCGAAAACAATTTCTGTTGATACGTTGTGTAGTTCTTGTGTATGCAATTGTTTGCCTTTCGTGCTTCGATTAGCCTTTCTTTTTTAAAATAATTACTTAATCGCAATTATTTGGGGCCGTTATGTTACGGCTAATCCGCAAATTTGGTGGTCCCCTTTTTAATTCCAATAAAATTACTACATCCGGGTTACGTACTTAATTTCAATCAGCGTTCGTAACTGGTTGTTTTATTTTTGGAATCACATCCTTGTGACAGGACCACATGGTTATCGAAGGTAATCAATAATTTAACTTTTGGATTTTATTTGTATAGATCGGTCTACCTTTTTGTTAAATCGCTACTTGAGTAGCCTTTTGGTAACTTGGAATAATTTGTGTGTATATAATTAATTCCGTGATTTTACTGCCTTTTATTTCAAATTATATTTTCTCCCTGGTGGATCAGGTTGCTGGTGTGTCTAGGGAGAGCTAGTAGGCTACTTTAGTGCGCATTTACTGCCCGACCTATCTCTTATTTTTATAGAATTCTACGGGCTGTTGACTTGCTCGTATACTGCTTGCCAGGACCACCAAGCAGGGGAATGTGCCGCAAAGTATCTTTCCCAAGGACACAACAGAATGGCGCGAGTGGGTTTTGAACCGAGATTTTGTTGGTCACGAGCCCGGCGCTTTGAGCACTCGACCACGCTGCCGACTAATTTGAAACAACTAAACGTAGGTACGTATTTTTGCTGAACATGACGGCAAATTTCGTGTTTAATATGTTAATCAGAATCTATGTTAATGTTTGGTGGTATCAGATAAGTTTTTAAAGCTTTATTTTTATCACTATTTGAAAAAAATTAAAGCATCAATTTTGTTAAAATTGGCCTATTAAGTCTTTATAATCACATTTTACATCATTATTTTAAGTACAGCAGTGGCATGTTCTCTGTTGACCTCTGAGGCTGGTCATGCAATTAAAATGTAATACCGGTACTTTACAAATAGGACAAAAAAATTGTCTAAGATTCTAGGACGAAGACCAATTTTTGTCTCAAAATCATGTTCTCTAAAAAAAATAAAAAAATTAAAAAGTCTACGCTTCTAATCAGTATTAGATACCTTTTTGTCCAAAATTTATGGTGTTCTCTTTGCTTGAGATCAGTCTCAGATTTCTCTTAAAGGAAGTTCGTTGGTCATGCAAAGCATGACTTGCATACCCTGACCGCACGCCATTAATATACAGTATATCCAACAAAAATAGCTCAATAATTTAATAGATGTGAAAACTTATTTGGGTATTACATTAAAAAATTTTGAAAAGAAAGCATTTTCAAAGTAGTTTGCTACCAACAGCAACAAATACAAAAGTGATATACAGTACAGGCCTACCGAAGTTGCATTATTTGTAAGCTCTATTTTATTTACACTTAGCCTTACTAAACTCTCTGATTTGTAGATAAAGGATGCAAAATATCGTCTCAAAAGAAAGGAACATCCGACGAGTATAAAAAAACCCAATTTTGTCGATCAATTTTGGTTGAAATAGAAAATTTGCAGAATGCTGGATATTCAGATTTTATACAATTGATTTTACGACGAAAAGGAAAAGTGCCATCGATCATTTTATATCACCAGAACCAACTGTTGGATATCATACGGTTTTGTTGTGGAGGACCCAGCACAATGTCTACAGTAATCGGGGTGGACAAAACGTTCAATCTGAGCCAGCTACACGTTACTATAACTGCTTTTAAAAATCTATCGGTTTATGAAAAGGTACCGGGGGAGCATCCAATTATGTTGGGACCAATCTTTTTACATGGAAATTCCGATTTTGATACTTTCTTTTTGTTTTCATCATTTATATGGCGCTTTAACTGTTGCCGGAGCTAAGCAACAGCCCGTATTTGGAAGCGACGACGAAAAAAGCTTGCGAATGGCTTTAATTAAAGCTTTTCCAAATGCAATGAAAGTAAATTGTACAAGACTTCTTCAAAAAAATGTCCTTTCATATTTAAGAGACAAAATGGGGATTAAGTCCAAACAAAGAAAATTTATCATTGAGACCATATTCGGCGAGCAAGGCATGGCACACGCAAAGGATTCAATTGAATTTACTTGCAAACAAAGAAAAGTAAAAAAGATGCTGACGACAGAAATGAAACAGTACTTTTTAAAAGTATTTGAGAAGTTGGAAGAGAACTTCAACGCCAGCCAAGCGCCGCACTTTACTCATTTAGAGCCTAATTTGACCAACAACAATTGCGAGTCTCTAAATCATGTCTTAAAACAAAAAGTATCCTGGAAATTTTGTGATCTGGCAGAACTAGTAATCAAGTTAAAGGAAGTTGTGCAAGGCCAGTACAACCGAACAAAGAAAGCTTTACTTGGATTGAGCCGATGGAAGTTGGATTCGTACTATAAAAACTTTTATCTAGGTTCAGAAAAATGGTTAAAAAAATCTCCAGAAAATCGAGAATCGCTGTTCAAAAAATTTCTTTCAACTCCAAAAAAAATGCATGGCCATCTAGTGATTTCAACGGATGGACAGCGAAGTTCTTTGGCTCCGAAACACAAAGGTAAAAAACCGGGGCAAAGAAGGCGATTGCGAATGGAAAAAACGACAACCATATCAAGTAAAAAAGAATAAGTTCGCATTTTAGGAAATCCAAAAACTACATCATTTTGAGTGCATGTTGCTTGCAAAAATACTAAAAAGTTGACATAAGAAGTTTTGTTAAGTTTGAGGTTTATTTCTTTGTTTGATTTCGTTTTTTATTTCTCATTTGTCGGTAGTGATAATTGGTTGTTACTTTTATCAAAATAATTGATTTGATAACCTTGAAGGTTCTTCGATGCTTCTGACCTTTGCGTGAAACACTGCCCTAAAGTAAAAAGATGTATGACCTAATTCTGATGTCGGTAATTCGACTATGGCTACAAATTTTTTCACCCTGTCACATTGAAATGTATTTACAACTTGACACGAGAAATAACCCAATAATTTTTAAATTTAAAAAAAGCTATAAATTTCTTATGTTAATGTTCATTGCTTTGTGGTCATAATTACTGATTAAATCATAACCAGAGAGACTCTTTCTTCAATCGTTAATTTTGCAGAATCAAGACAAGATTTAAGTTCAATAATTAATACTTTTGATCGTTCTATGTTCTAAACTTGTTCATTAAAAAGAGCAACAAAGGATCGCAAATGTTTTAAAAATAGAGTTTGTTTACAAATGTTTCAAGCAGTCGTTTTAAAACAACAGGTGGCTTGCCCTAAACATAAACTACAAGTGCAGGGTAGGGTACATTTGAATCGTCTTTGACAAGCTCGGATAAAGCGAGAGCCACCTGGTTATGCTGTGAAAAAGTACTTTTTAATACTCTATCTTTCACAAACATACAATAATTCTTTAACTCCTAGTACGCGCAGTATAAATGCACGAATAGGCTACTAATAGTTTTTGTAGATGACACTTTAGAGATATGACTAAAATTTAGAACTACTTTCCAAGACCACAAAGCAGGGAAAAATGCCGTAAAGTGTCTTTCCCAAGGACAGAACGGCGAGTGTACAACACAACAGAATGGCGAGTGTACGTTTTCAACCGATACCATATTGATCACTTTAGCACGCTGGCGACAATTCTCAACAAAATGATGTTAAATTAAAAAATTTAAAAAAAGCAAAAGTTACTGTATATATTTCTATTTTAAAAGTGACAGGTAAGATTTGGTAAAATATATATAGTTGCTGATAGACAGTTCTTTTAAACAAACTCTTAAAAAACAGCATGTTGCACTCAGTGATGGCCTTACAAAAAAGAGGGCCGGGTGCAAGAAAAGTAAGAGGTGGCCACTATGTTTCAAGGCAAAGTAATCACTAAAAAAGGTCATTGTCATGGGGAGCATTTTTAGTAAACAAAAACAAAGTGACCTCTTAAATAAACGGTCTTGAATTTAGGAGAGGCCACTGATGAGTGTTCCAAAGCATTTTGATCTCTAAAAAACATCATTGTTTTATTTGGAGGGCCGCTTTTTGGTGTATCAAAACTAATTTTTCTCTAAAAAAAGTTCTTCATTTTAGGAGAAGCCACCGTTAAGTGTTCCAAATCAGTGTGATTTTTAAAACTCATTGTTTTAGAAGGGCGACTTTGTAGTGTTTCAAAACAAAGTTATTTCTAAATAAAGTTTTTATTTTAGACATGCTACCGACGTCCTGGTGCTATTATGAAGAAATAGAGCTGTACAGGGTGTTTCATCTCAATAGTCACTTTATGTTTTACGTCGGCGTCGTGGTCGAGTGGTTAAAGCGCCGGGCTCGTGACCAACAAAATCTCGGTTCAAACCCCACTCGCGCCATTCTGTTGTGTCCTTGGGAAAGATACTTTGCGGCACATTCCCCTGCTTGGTGGTTCTGGCAAGCAGTTCTAAATTACAGTCAGATCTCTATTAGATTACAAGCGGACAGCAATATCTTGGCATCTCCGGAAGCAGGTCTGAGTAATTGCCTACCCAGGTATTAGCGGCTCCTGCTATCCTGCGAGTCAGGAGGATAAACATAGAGATAAAAATAAAATATTAGATAAATTTATAATAACTTATATCTCAATAACTGTTGGAAATATGAAAATCAAACTTTTTCTGCTTAAAATTAATGTTCTTAAGTTTACGCAGCAAAAATTTGAACGAAAAAATCTAAGAAACAAACGTTTTATTTAACTTTTTACAAATGTTTAATATGCGAGCTCTTGGTTATACAGCACACATCGAAACTGTAGTCCATTTCTTGGCAAACTTGAACAAGCATATCGGGATCAATTTTTCTGTATGGTATGTCGGTCTGCTTTCAAAATTTTTTCCCAAATTTACGTTGAACATATGTCCCCACAAGTTGTTTTTATCAAATTGCAAAACACAAAACGCTTTCTCCTTTCTAGTAAAAAATATTCTAAACAAATAAGAGGCAAATTGATGGAAATGATATTTTAGGCAAAAAGCTGAAATTGTGATTGTGACATAAAATTGGTCTATCCAAACAAAAAATTGGAGATTTTACCTATCCAACGAAACCAATTTTATCCTGCTACTTTTGCCAGTTACCGAGATATGAGATTTTCTAAAGTGACATATTAAGATGAAACATCCTGTATATTGTGTAGGGAAGGTCACTTTTGTATGTATTTTAGGGGGGGGACCCGATGCCTCCGCACCGTTTGCACACTAAAAAAGCAACTTGTTTCACTTAAATACAATTTCAATTTTATTTCAAACAAACAAAAGATGCAGAAATTATATACACACAAAAATAAGTTGCATTTCAGTCTTTGTTAGAAAGATACAGGTGAGTAACTCACCTAACTAACAAAACTCACCTATTTTTAAAAGCCAGCATTAGTTAAAAAATATTTTTTTTGCATGAATTCATTTTGCATAAGTCCTGCAATGTTTTTATTTTCAAAGTTATAAGTGAGTTCTGGTAAAATATATAGTTGCTGACATAAAGTCGTTTTACCGAAACTCACTAAAAAACAGCATGATTCACTCAAATACAACTTCCATTTTATTTCAAACAAACAACAGATTGCAGAAATTATATTTTCAAACAAAAATAAGTTCAATTTTAGTCTTTGTTGAAAAGATATAGTTTCGGTAAAACGACTTTATGAAGAGTCGTTTTACCGAAACTCACCTATTTTTAAAAGTGAGCATTATTTAAAAGGTATTTTCTTGCATGAATTCAATTTGCATAGGTCCTGCTAAATTTTAAAACCAAAAGTTTTGTTTCAATGTTTTTATTTTCAAAGTTATAAGAGAGTTCTGGTAAAATATATAGTTGCTGACATAAAGTCGTTTTACCGAAACTCACTAAAAAAACAACTTGTTTCAATCAAATACAACTTCCATTTTATTTCAAACAAACAACAGATTGCAGAGATTATATACAAACAAAAATAAGTTTAATTTTAGTCTTTGTTGGAAAGATACAGGTGAGTTTCGGTAAAACGACTTTATGAAGAGTCGTTTTACCGAAACTCACCTATTTTTAAAAGTGAGCATTATTTAAGAGATAATTTTTTGCATGAATTCAATTTGCATAAGTCCTGCTAAATTTTAAAACCAAAAGTTTTGTTTCAATGTTTTTATTTTCAAAGTTATAAGTGAGTTCTGGTAAAATATATAGTTGTTGATATATAGTCGTTTTACCGAAACTCACTAAAAAAACAACTTGTTTTATTCAAATACAACTTCCATTTTATTTCAAATAAACAACAGATTGCAGAAATTATATTTTCAAACAAAAATAAGTTCAATTTTAGTCTTTGTTGAAAAGATATAGTTTCGGTAAAACGACTTTATGAAGAGTCGTTTTACCGAAACTCACCTATTTTTAAAAGTGAGCATTATTTAAAAAATATTTTTTTGCATGAATTCAATTTGCATAAGTCCTGCTAAATTTTAAAACCAAAAGTTTTGTTTCAATGTTTTTATTTTCAAAGTTATAAGTGAGTTCTGGTAAAATATATAGTTGCTGACATAAAGTCGTTTTACCGAAACTCACTAAAAAAACAACTTGTTTCAATCAAATACAACTTCCATTTTATTTCAAATAAACAACAGATTGCAGAGATTATATACAAACAAAAATAAGTTCAATTTTAGTCTTTGTTGGAAAAATACAAGTGAGTTTCGGTAAAACGACTTTATGAAGAGTCGTTTTACCGAAACTCACCTATTTTTAAAAGTGAGCATTATTTAAAAAATATTTTTTTGCATGAATTCAATTTGCATAAGTCCTGCTAAATTTAAAAACATAAGTTTTTGTTTTAATTATTAAATTAATGTTGGTTTCGGTAAGTTTCGGTGAGTTTCGGTAAGTTTTGGTGAGTTCCGGTGAGTTTCGGTGAGTTCCGGTGAGTTTCGGTGAGTTTCGGTAAAATGACCTACCGGTTTAAATAAAAAATACATACGCCACAGTGTTAACATGTTGCATTTGGCAAAATACCTTGAAAAAAATGTAAAAGCTAAAGCACCATTAAGTAGATGTGTACAAACTGCAAAAAAGGAGTTTGCAATTCAGTTGCTAATCTTATATGACAGTTTATGACCTATTTTCATTTAAGAAAGTAAAGAAATAAAGGCTCTTTGCAAAAAAAAGATTTGTGTAAATGCATTAAAATTACATTGTTTTCTCTTCATGTTGCAATTGCATATTAAGCTATTATGCAACATGCTTTAACAAAACATTACCAGATTTAACTTTGAAAAGTCTATTTAGCTGGAATGGTTAGTTTGGTATTATTTAAAATCAAATAACTTGAATAAAAATTGATCTTAACTGAACTTATTAATGGTTTAATTTATTTGTATCTAATTTTTCGTGATTTCTTTCAGAATGTAATTTTTAATAGTAGTTAACTATGCCTTAAATTGAATGTACTTATTAAATATAGTTTAATAAAGTTTATTTGTGAGGATTTGATATACCGTCATTTGGGGTAACTTTGGTCCACTTTTTTTTTATGTTGAACGATATCCAAAAAATCTAATCGGGTAGCAGGCTGAGTGGCGTTCTAAATTAGGGGCATGTAAACCCAAAGTTGAAGTACATTAAAAAAATAGAAAAAAAACAACAAATCAATTCTGTTTTTAAAAATTTTTTTGGTGGCCAAAGTTACCCCAATATGGGGTTACTTTGGCCACATGTACAAAGTGTATGCAAAACTGAAGTTAAACTGTTCCTGGGTGACTATGGTCACCACACAATTTATAAAAATAGTTTTATTGCATGTTAAAGCCATCAAAATGTTTCATATCTACAATTACATTTCAAAATAGGTCCACACGCACACAATAAGCAACTTGATATTATATACAGTTGTTCACTGTTTGGAAAGTACATCAAAAATGTTTTTACACAACTCGGACTGGTGGTAATTCCCCAGATTGTGGTCTGGATCAGACTTGGAATCAAAAACTACTCCATAATTATGACGACAAATTGGAGGTTCCCATTCAGGATTGGATCCTGACTCATAATGCTTGTGCAGCTCTTTGATGTGTTCATGATCCGTTCAGGATACTTAGTACCCTTCTTAACAGCTATTTTTTTGCGTCCAGGATCATCCGAAAGGTTAGTCTCGTCGTAGTTTACGATATTCTCAGGCGGTATATTTTGGAGTGTTTGTTTAAGATTACTGAAATAATTTAAAATGGTAGTTTTTGATAAAGCTGCTCTTTTTTTGGAAATATTCTGGCACAGTCTCATGCGCAGAATGCCCGAATGTCGTTTAAAATGAGATTCCAGCCAGTCTGGCCCAGGAGTATTGTCTTTGAATTGCTGAACAGTTCTTCCTCGTTTGGCAAGATAATTTTTGACTAACATCATGATGTCTAAACCATCAAATGGAAAACCCCATTCAGCAGTTGCCACTAAATGTTCAGCAATTGCTATTTCCTCCTTTTCACTAAGTATTGTTGGTCTACCTGGTTTTTTTTGATGCTTTTCAATTTGTTTTGCAGGGTACTTCTTGTTATGCCAAGTTGATTGCACACTGAACGTTGACTCTCCCCTGCTGCTATTTTGTCACAAGCTTGTTGTAGTTTTGATGAATCACAGCTCCCATATTTTCTAGCACCAGCTTTAGGTTGATATTTTCTCGGCATGATATCTATCCCGCGATGCAGATTTTGAAAAAATTACTCCCAATGTCCTAAAAATTGATTAATACAACTTTAATATTAGTTTCAAGTAATCAAATATAGAGGCCAAAGTTACCCCAAAATAATGGAATATACTGGGGTTACTTTGGCCACCTACTAAATTGCCTTTAAACAATTTTTATTTATGATTTTGCATATTTTGTATCAATTATACCACTTTATGAGTTGAGAAAATACAAATAATGACTTACCAAACTTTCTCTGTGCTGATGTGGAAATGTAATTTTTCAGTGTCCAAAATTGGTGTCTTGCTGAGAGGTTTGTTTATCGGTCAATTATTAGGTAATGAACTAGTTCAAAAGTATAGCTAATTGAAAATATGATATGAAATGTATACTAAAAACAGTCACATAGTTGGTTTTTGTCAATATTTATTACAACAAAATATATAACTTTTCAAAACAAATACCCAGACTTGGACCAAAGTTACCCCGTATGGCCAAAGTTACCCCATTCTACGGTACTGTTATAGCTGTCAAAAATAGCTTAGCATGACAACAACTATTGTTTTGACCACAAATGCATATCAAGGGTTTTGGTAAGGTTTTATGGTTAAAAAATCTAAGTAATTTATGCAATATGTTCGATTGTTTTTTCAAATTCCAAGCTAAAAAGATTAAAAAAAACAAACTTGATAGTAAGCAAGGTTTGTGTTTGCAAAAAAAGAGATAATTATATTTTCTTTATATACAGTATCTTTTTAACTTGCAGGAAAACATTGAAGGGCATTATTCTAAGAGCAATTATTGGCTCTCTTCAAGAAGTCACTGTAAGCAATTTTTTTTAGTGAAACTTACCCGGAATCTCCATTCAGCACCAGGATGAAATAAAAAAGAAAACTAAGAGAAAAAAGGCCTTTTAAGAAGTGATAGTAATCACTGAGGATTTGGAGTTAGTTTCACAAACAAAAATTGCTTATGGTGACTTCTTGAAGAGACCCTAATTATCTTATCAGCTTCTGAAGATGCCAAGATATTGCTGTTGGGTTGAAATTTTTTATTTGTTTTTTTTTAGCTATAGAGACATTACTGAATTAAGGCTGCTTGCTGGGATGCCAAGCAGAGTAATGTGCTTAAAGTGCTTCCAATAATATAGCAAGGTTATGCCAATAGCTATAGAATCTGAAATATAAGGGCTTACTTTGATGACTACAACAGTGAGTATTGTTTGAACAAACACCTTTTTAAAAAAAAAAGGAAAAGATGTATAAAAATTTTTTATTTAAATATATGATTTGCGGTAAGTGCAGTGCAGTGTAAATTTTTGGTAACAACTTTGCAGTGCAGTGTGGTGTCACAAATAAAAAATACTTGCGAGCTGCAGACACAAAATTTTGTATCCGCGACATCACTAGATGCTAGTGATTGCGTTTTTTCTCTCAAATATACCTCCATCCTATAACGTTTATTGTTTTGTTGCTTTTTCCTTTTTCTATTCTATTCACACTTTACTGTTTATTTTGATATGTCTATGTTCTATTTGTTGCTATGCAAAAGCTGAAAAAGAAATTGAATTGAATTGATTTAAGT
Source organism: Diplosoma virens (assembly GCA_963680785.1). Classification (NCBI taxonomy): domain Eukaryota; kingdom Metazoa; phylum Chordata; class Ascidiacea; order Aplousobranchia; family Didemnidae; genus Diplosoma; species Diplosoma virens. The sequence continues at coordinate 22,241,734 of OY796897.1, read as the reverse complement.
AGAAAACAATTTAAAATTTTACTAGTGTGTTAACCAGATATTTGTTCACAATGTTTTCTTTTTAATCAAACATGAATAATTCAAATTCAAATATTTTTTAGATTTTATAATTTAAACTCTTAAATATAATCTTTGAAATCTTAAATTGTAAAATAGTTTACCAGTCTAAGCATATCCTTGTCGAGTAACAATTTTTGTAAAGATTACATTATGTCAATTACTAACCCAAGTAAGTAATATTTCTATATCAATATATATAAAAATCGTAATGTTAAATTTTAAAGAGAGTGTTTTAGTTAAGTTAAATAGCAACAAAAACAATCTGATAGTATTTTTAATGGGTCTCTTGAAGAAGTCACTGTAATCAATTTTCGTTTATGAATCTAACCCAGATCTCCCTTTGCTTATTATTGCTTCTTAAGAGATCTTTTTTTCTCTTGGTTTCTTCTTTATTCCATCTTGGTGTCAAAAGGGGGATTCCAGGTTAGTTTCATGAAAAAAATTGCTTATGATGACTTTTTGAAAAGACTAGTAACCACAAGGGAATTCTGGGCTACTTTCATCAACAATATTGCTCACAGTGATTTTCTCAATTTGCTTTTAATTATAGTAATAATATGGGTTTAAGTGGTGTTTTTTTCAATAGAAATTAATATGATGTCTTTTATACTATTTTGATAAAAGCTAATTCAAGTTTTTTCTAAAGTTTCTAATTTTCTTTCAAAAGCAATAACCTTTTTATGTAACAACTTGTAGCTTCTTATAATTTTTTAAATAGCTTCTTTAATTTATTATTGTATTAATGTAAATGGCTTGATTTAATCAAGTTTTTAATTTTTTTTATGGGAACCATAAATATTTGTCATTGATTTTTGCATAATTTATATTGCCTCTTGTTTATTTTGAAATTATTATGACATACTATTCATGTTAATTGGGCACCCAACATTTGTTTATTTTTTTTAATAATAAAATAAGTGAAATAATTATTAAATGAATTGATATGATTAACATATAAAAATTTAAAAGAATACATGGTTTAAAAATTATTTTATTTAGACTTAAAGGTATTATGTTTTTGTATGTGTTCTTAATAAAGATTGCCTTTGTAATTTATTGTGTCTTTTTTATTTTAATTTGCCATATTGCTATAATATTAAATATGCATTAAATAGATGCTGTGTCAAATTACTATCTGTTGCTATAGATTTTCACTAATATTGTATTTTTTAATAACAATTTTCTGTGAAATACATATATGAACAAAACATTTGTATTTTAAGGTTATACGCAAGGCAATTATCCTCCACCCCAAGCTGGTTATCCTCCATCTCAAGGTGGATATCCCCCACCTCAAGGTGGATATCCCCCACCTCAAGGTGGATATCCCCCCCCTCAAGGTGGATATCCCCCATCTCAAGGTGGATATCCCCCCCCTCAAGGTGGATATCCACCTCCCAGTGGATATGTTTCCCAAAATGCTCCTCCTATACAAGCTGGTGCACCACCTGCTCAATGGATGCCTGTTCCTCAAGGAGTTGCTGGATGTCCTAGAGGATTGGAATATTTAACTCAAGTTTGTTATATGTATTAGGCCTTGTTTCATCTATAGTAGATTAGAAATGAAATTTTAAAAAACAAAAAAAATAATTTTTTTTATAAGTAGTTGAATATTGTATAAATATTCAAGTAGGAGATGACATTTAGTTATATTAATATAAGATATAAAGCAATTTTATTTAGTCAATTAAAAAGTATGGTGCAATTAGAGATGGGCATTCTAGAATTTCGAATCTTTCGAATTCGAATCCTGAAAGATTCGAATCCAAAAAGTCAATTTATTTCGAATAGTTGGAACCGAAAATGATAATCATAATTAAACAGCGAGTGAACAAAAGAAACAAAAATTAATAATACCTCACATAATTTAAAATTTAGATGTGTTTGCTGTTTTAACTTGCACTTTTGCAAACGATGCCGCTTACTCTCTTTCTAATTTTTATTTATTTGGACTCGCATACGCGCCGCTTTGTCTCTTTTATTGTGATGCGCTAGCTTTTTCAATTCACGTACAGTACCACTTTCTCTCTTTTTTATCACGCATGCAGACAGTCCAGCAAGCATCTTACCTCTTTTTGCTGAGCTTGTTATGAAGTATTTGGCTATTCCCGCTACATCTGCATCAGCAGAGCATAGCTTTTCCAGGGCAAATTTAACTACATAAGCTTTAAGGTCTCGTTTGACTGGAAAAATTTTTGAAATGCTTAACGTTTTGCATTCCAACAAGAACAAGTTTCTAAATTTAAAATATTGCATATGTGACATTGTTACTTTCAGAGGCGCAACTAGGAGCCTGATTTGGAGGTCATATCAGCCCGTTTTTAAACATTTTTATCAGCCCCCTTTTCACCTGATGTCAGTCCCCTTAGCGCGCTGATAAGTTACAAGATAAAACTTCAGCGCTGATACGTGACGTTTGGTGCCCATTTAACTATAGTAACTGGTTACCGTTTTTCTTTCTTCGAAAAATGAAAACGATCACGTTTTTGCTATGCTCCTTCAGTGTTTTTTTTCGAATATTGTTCGAATTTTTAGCAAAATACCCGAAAATTTTTGAGCGATTTCGGCAAGATTTCCAAAAAAAAATTTAAAGGGCTTTTTTCAAAAGTTTGATCAATAATTGCGTTTGCCGTTTTTAGTAACTACTACATAGAAGAAAAATTTCGCGTGATGCTTCAACTATATATACTAAACATTGTTCACTCTATGTCCGACTTCCCTATTGAAACACGGCAAATGAGTTTTAATTGCCAAAACGATGGCGAAAACCGTTATTTACGTTTTACCGCATTTAAAAAGAAACTCGAAACCTTGAAACTTGTGAAATTTGCTGCTCTCGCGCCGGATGTTGCATCTGATGCCCATTGTTGAGACCCGGCCAATAGTCATTTTTTTCCAAGTTTTTTTTTTTATCTATGAAATATATAATTATCCTAGCTTTTATTATGACATCATAATGATTTTTTGTGACGTAGTTTGCTTTTAGAAGATTATCCAGAATATTGTAGTTTTGTCAGAGCTTAAATTCATTACTTGATAAAGTAGGAAAACACTTACACTAATTGAATTTTACGATCTCAAATTATTAATTGTGACGTTACAGTCTACCTTACAGGCTTAAAGGCTCGTTCCAAGTACGAGGGTGGGATGGAATATTCTTTGTTTTATTGGTTTCTTTTCGCGCTGAAAATCTAAGCGAAGCAAAAAAAATCAATAAAACAAACAAAGATTGCTCCAATCCACGCTCGCTGTGGAAACGAGCCCTAAAACCTGCAGAATTAATGTCACCAACGACTGTGCAATTAAAAGCGATTTCAATGCAAATAAAATACCTTCTGTATTTTTGCAATAATATAACTATGCGAAGTGAAGGTATCATCTTAAATGTGACATGTAATATTTTGGCGTATTTGGCGTATAGCATTTGTGCACTACTCACAAAACTAAATTTTAACGGCAGTGTTGTCGAGTGGTAAAAGCACCATGATTGCGATCAACATAATCTCGGTTCAAAATCTACTTCCGCCATTCTGTTGTATTCTTGGGAAAGATACTTAATGACACCTTTGCTTGGCAGACTTGGCAAACAGTTCTAAATTTCAGTAATATCTATAAAAACTAAAAAAAAAGAAAAAAGAAAAATTTTAACTGGACAGTAATATCTTGGCATCTCCGGAAGCAGGTCGGGGTAATTGCTTGCCCTATGTATAGCGCCTCCGTCACTTTCCTGCGAGTCAGGAGGATAAATATAGAGATGAAATGAAATGAACGTAACAGATGTGTGTCTCAAACTCAGGTTAATTTTTTTGTAGATTGATCAACTTTTAGTTCAACAAAAAGTAGAGCTCCTTGAAGGTGAGTTCGGAAATTTGAAATCGTTAATAATTGATTGCATTGTAATATATATACTTCAAATTTTCTTGTCAACTTCATTTTATCTTCAAAAATTATTATAAATCCAATATAATAACGCAAATTCTGAAAAATAGTAAATTTTTTAATTGATATTAAGTAAGTATTAGAATATTAAAGTTAATTGATTTTCCAAATCTCCATCAGCAGTGAGGTTGTGTTAAGCTTTCAATTTTTTCACTGTCTATCATAATCCATTTTTCCATTACCCATACATTTTCTTCAGTTTTTTTTATTAGCATTATCTGATTGAATTAAGTTATTAAATGTTTTATATTTTTGTAGCATTTACTGGATTTGAGACAAATAATAAATATGAAATCAAAAATACTCTTGGACAGAAAGTTTATTTCGCTGCCGAAGACACGGATTGTTGCACAAGGTAAGTAAAATAATTAGTTTAAAAAACGCTAATTGTGTCGCATGCTGTAGAACTACGCTTTATGCTGGCTTTGACAAGCATGAAAAGATTTTGTTTAAATTCAAGCTTTTGCTTCTGGCATGTCATTTAAATTTTCTGATAGTTTTTTGTTGAACGCTCAGACTCTGGTTAATTTTTTTGCTCCTCAGACAGTGCTGTGGACCATGTCGAAACTTTGACATGAAAATACTTGATAACAACCAGCAGGAAGTTATTCATCTCGAAAGACCTTTGCGTTGTGCTTCGTGCTGGACGCCTTGCTGTCTGCAAGAGGTAAAATTGCCATTCACATGTTATTTTATCGCGAGCACATGTTACGAAGCGTACTGTGCTTTTGATTGTGGACCACCGTTTAGACCGCAAGGTCTTAGTTAAATTGCGGTGCTGCCAAAATCTTGTGATAGTATTTCAATCATGCTATCGCCATCTTTTGAAAGTACTATTTGAATGCTTCCAGGTGCTTATTTGAGATGGGAATCACGAACTTATGACACGCTTTGGCATATAAACTGAAGTGTTAGCTTAAGTTTTTGTTTTGCCCCTGCTTTAAATTCTACGCAGTTATACCACTTTGGTGTCAAGCATTGTATTTTATTGGCCTGTTTGAAAAAAAAATTTCTAGCTTAGCATCGAATAATCGTTGATGTGTTTGCAGAAAATGCAATTAAAAAGCTTTGCTTTAATTATTAGAGTTTGTCATTTTTGTTTGCCACTTTTGTGGCGTAATATTGTGATATTAATTGATCCAGCTTTTCAATTGATTACGACAACCAACCGCTCTTTCATTGTTTTTGATTTAAGAAGTGCCTTTGAGTGCGAAATGAATTTAAAATGCTTACTGATAATTCCTAGTGAGCTGGTTAATTTGGTTGTGCTTTTCATTGCTTTGCGAAATACTAGGCCAGTGGTTTTCAACCTTTTTCATACCGTGGCCAACTTTCCAACCCAAGGTAACTTAACGACCTACTTCGCTGAACAGAATTTAATTTCCGTCACAAAAATCTAGTGATCTCGAAAAAAAAAGTCTTTACTTGGAATTTCCGGTTTTCTCGATCATAATGACATCATAATGACATCATTATACATTATATTTGCTTTCATTCTGATTTATGCTTTGTATCCCACTGAAAACAGCGCCATGGCCTACCGGTTGAAAACCACTGCAGTAGGTACTAGTTTGCCATAATCTCGTTTGCTGCATGATCTCTGGAATGTAGAAAGTGACAAATACAAGGTCTTATACTAAATATTTTTTGCGATTGCCATATGATAAATATGTTGCGAAAGATGACGATTTTCTCGCCTCCTGGAACTCCTGTCGGGTACATTGAGCAAAGGTGGGACATTCTCTTGCCAAAGTTTGACATTCTTGATGAAAACAAACAGTGCGTGCTTAAGATTGAGGGTCCGCTCTGTGCTTGCAATATGTGTGGAGACGTTGATTTCGAAGTAAGCTGTTAAAAATCTATGGTAATGGCTATTTCCTTTGTTTATAACTTACTATTATTATGTGCAGTTATATAAGATTATTATTTATTTGGCTTGTGTAAGGTTTTCATCAACGTCGCTTTATTGTTGACATGTTAGCAGTTTGCGTCAATTTTCCAACTTTCCTAATTCAAAGCAATCTGTTCTTTTTTTTTTTTTTTTTTTTTTTTTAAATGCTTTCAGGTTTTCGCCATTTAATTTTAACTTTAAGTCACTTTTAAAACTCAATAGACATTCTTGCTCATGTAATTTGTCTGTAATATTTATTGAAGTTAACGGCTTTCTAGAAAATTACCAACGAACGTGTTTGCTTTATTTCCCTTGAGTTTCTGTTCATAATTTGCGCGTGCACTCGCTGCCAGCGCTTTTTTTTGTTTTACGCTTTAATTTAGTTAATCTCATCACGGAGCATAGTTTGTGTCTGTAGCGCGTTCATTTAGAGCTGGCTTTGTGGGTTCTAGTTACACTTCTCAATTGGTGAGGCGACCAGCAGCAATTGGTGGCGGCTGGCTGAAGTCTGAGTAGACTTAGTGTATTTTGAAGTATCTTGTGTGGTTTTTCACTTTTCAATCTGTGAGGCAACCAGCTGCAGTGTTTGTGGGCGGCTGGTTGAAGTCTGAGTAGACTTAGTGCAATTTTTGGTAATTCCCGTTATTCCCCCTGAGTCAGCACCGACGTGAACTGCTCGGTAAGACAACTATGTGTTTTCGTTTTGTGTTTTCCTTTTAATTAGTTTTATTTATTTACAGATACTTGCTTTCGCTTACGCTTTTCAACGCTTCAGTTAATTACTTTTCATTAAAATATTCCGTGGTTATTATTGTCCTTTCATTTCGTCGAAGCCGGAAGCGCGTTAATCGACATTTCACTTTGCGGCAATCGGCAGCTTCAGCGCCGTTTACCGTTATAGGCCCGTTTCTTTATAGGCTTATTGTTACTCTTTGCAGCCCTTCAAAACAGTTCGCTGGATTAGAAAAAAATGCGACTTATTGAGCGAATTGAATGTACCATTATATACAAATGCAAACATTAGAGTAATTATTTGTTTCAGCAATGAATATTTTTGACACTTTTATGGTTGTTGTCGTTAGGAAATAGTCGTCGTGCGTGACGTCACGCCAATTTAGTTTATTGATGCATTGAAACTGATGCGCATCCGTTTAAGAAAACTTTCGGCGTCACTCTAAGAAATGATAAATCAAAAATTCAAAAACTCTGCTGCGCTTGAAATTAACGTGTATGTCGAGACTGCGACTTAAGTTACTCGACTGTAATGAAATCCACAGAAGCGTTATTTTGCAATAGAGTAAAAGCTGAGATTTCGAATTGAATTATAGTCAGTGTTCTTCTAAGAAAACTGTGCACAGCGCAAACATTTTTTTCAGCGAGCATTAATAATAAGAAACTGCTTCAGCGAATTTTCATCAATTGTCAGATAAATTTGCTTTGTAAATAAAATGAAGACCTTTTTTTTGGTCTTCCGTTGAATTTGAGGAATGTGAAGACCTTTTTTTGTCTTCACTTCAATTACAGCGTGATTTTTTTTGAATAAGTGTTTATAGAAACTTAATTCTATATCGCGAACTCAATTAAAGACAAAAAAAAAGTTTTCATTTTGATTGCAGCGTGATATTTTCCAATTAAGCCTCAAATCCTCCAAATTCCACTAGTCAAATTTAATGGAAAACAAAAAAAAATCTTCGCTTTTATTTATGAAGGAAACTTCTTTTGCGATTGAAATCATTCATAACAACTCCTTTAAGGCAAGGCGGCCATGGCAATTTTAAGCTGTCTAAAAACGAAATCACTTTGGCATATTTTTAGTACGCAAGACCGAGATTTTACTGCGCAAATAATCTCAAAACACTGCGCACATCGCATCTAAAAGAGAATACTGATTATTGTATTGAGTAATTGTCCTTCTGTTAGACGTAAAAAAATTTACGCTTAAAATTTTTATTGTACAATCTTACCAAACTATAATTTAAAATTTTCACTTTGGTATAGTGAATGACTCGTTGCGAATTTTTAAGTGAATCCAAATCGAGTAGATTTTGTTAAAGTTTAACGAACATTTTTCATAAACTGGTCAGGGGCTGCCAGCCACATATCTGGTATTGATTAACTTTAAATGCGGCTATTACATCTTAGGTCGAAAAGCCAATTGTCAAGTGCTATTTATAGCTTCGTACAAAAATGCTGTCGTTTTGTCTTAATAGCTCAAATTGATTTAACCAACCACCAACCCTTCCGCTGTGAAAATAGACTTCCATTGTTTTCTTGTTTACATTCGCTTAAAATTGAGTCCCGCCCAACCATTATTTCCCGTAGCGTCATCAATTTATTTAATGACGTAAGGTTATAAAATTCGTGGTGATTTAGAAATCAATTGGGTTTGTAAGAACAAAGTTTGGTTTGAAATGTTAATGGGTGTGTGTTACTACTTTGAATACTTTAACACTAGAAGGACCAAGCGCGTCAATTGACGCATTTACAGTAAATTTTTACATGGCGATAAATCGCGCTTTCTGAAATATTATCGCTTCGTACTTTTTAACTTTTATTTTTTTATAGGTAGACACTCTCAGACTAAATTTCGTGCCTGGGTGGCAAAAATTAGGGAAAAAAATAAAATTATACCTAGAAGGACCAAGCGCGTCAATTCACGCAAGACTCGTTAACACGTCGAAATGAACCATACCAATCTGTTTACCAACAGTTTCTTGGTAGATATCATATTGTTTTTTTCTAAAGCAGTTTTTTTTATGGCATCAAAGAACGTAGACAGCGTACCTTACTATGGCGTAATAATTGTGTTTTAAGTTTATTTATTCCCTATCAAGTTAGTTTTATCAATCGCTCGTTGTGCTGCTACTGTCCTGATCTATGAAGAAGTATTTTCAATTCGTTGTCACTCTTTTTCTGGTGATTCTCGGCGTCACCAGCTAAGCTATTTTGGGTTGTGAGAAATTTACGGGGTATGGCTGGGTGAGGGGCTGGCGGACAATACGAAGTAGTTTTCTGTTTTGCGTTAACTACAAGAAAATCAGGTATAGCTTAGCCTAGTGTTTTGAATATTGCTGCCATAGAAGTTATTATTGTAAGTATTAAATTGCAAAAGAGGATAAGCTGTATTTGAGGGGCATGGTCATTACCTTGACCAAGCTATATCTCAGTCATGGAAGCTCTAAATAAGTTGTTCCTGACAATAATATGTTTATTCTTAACACCACAGGAGCAGCAAGTTTGAAATAATTTGTGCAACGAGCATTTTGCATAGTGTCTAACGATGGGTTGTGTTTTCACAAATCAGAAGCCAAATAAATTACTAATAAAGTATTTTCTTTGAGTGTAAAATGTCTCAAAGGTTTGCTGCTGATCAAGCGTTGCAATTGTTGCAAATTATTGCTTTAGAGTCTTCTGATGGTGAGTACTCCGATTCCAAATCTGATGAACTCAACAATGTGATTGTGGATATTCAAAATGAGGAGAATTCTTCTGATTCAGATGACGAATATACAAACCAGAAAGCACCAATTAACACAGATGATGGTGCGCGTGCTCGAAGCAGCAGTGATAATGATGAACAAATCCTTTTGAGCAAAGACAGATCCCACTGGCGGCGCTCAGTTCCCTCCCAAGTCACTACTGGACGACTACAGCAGCACAGTATTGTTCGAATCCGTGCAGGACCTACATATTTCCCATCCAGCATCATATGCGGCATTCCTCTTTCTTCGTTCCGCGTCTTTTTCAACGAGCCCACGCTGAAGAATATTCTGAAGTGCACTACTTCAGAAGCATATCGTGTCACTGGAAATAACAGCTGGACGGTTACGTTAGATGAACTGGACAAACGTATGTAACTTATTGTGACACGTGGCGTAATTGGTGGAAGGACTTTGCCTATAAAAAGTATATGGGATAAATCTTGGGAAGGCCCTTTGTTCAACGCTACTATGCCACGTTGGAAATTCTTAAAAATCATCAAGTTTCTCAGGTTTGATTTGAAAACTGAAAGAAGGAGAAATTTGGAAGTTTTGCTTTTAAAAACTGAAACGAGGAGGAATTTGGAAGAAAAAGTTTTGCTCGGCATAATTGCTGTGGAATCCGTTTCTAAAGAATTTCCAGAAGGCCTGCGATCCCAACGTGAATATAACCGTCGATGAGCAACTTCTTTCTTGCACGGCCAGGTGTAAGTTTATTCAGTATATGCCAAACGAGCCAGATAAATTCGGCATAAAGTTTTGGATGGCCTTCGATGTAGAGAGCAAGTATCTATACAACGGATTTTCTTATCTTGGGAAGGACTGGACGAGAAGTGGAGATGTTAGCTTGCCAACGGATGTGGTGATGAAGCTAATGATTCCTTTATTTAGCCAAGGTTTTAACGTCACGTGTGACAATTACTTCACTTCCTTGTACCTTTTATTGAGACTCGCAAAACGGCAGTGTAGTTTGGTGGTGACGATTCGAGCAAACCGAAGGAAAATTCCAGATTTGTTGGAGAAGAAGCGTATGTTACATAGAACCATGGCTGTACATTCCACAGGGGACACTACACCGACTTTCACTTCTTATCAGTGCAAACAGTCGAAGTCTTTAAACATTCTGAGCACCCTACGTACAAAGTTGTTATTCCAGAGCGCAATAATCCGAAGCGTAAACCAGAAACCGTGCTCTTTCATAACCAGACGAAGGTTGGTGTGGATGTTTTTGATCAAATATCTAGGCTGTATTCAGTGAATGCTGCTAGCAGAAGATGGCCAAGTCATATCTTTTATAATATCATTGACATGACTCTAATAAACAGTTGGGTTATCAACAAAGCTGTGTGCAAGAGCAACTTCAGCCATAGAGCGTACATACAAAAAAGTATGTGAAGAACTCACTGGTAGCCTAAATAGTGCTACGGAGTCATTGATTTTTTAAAGACCTACGAGATCCAGTACAGGCTCTTCTGGTACACGAAAACTGAAAAAAAGAGAGTGTGACAGCCTGCTCCAAAAGACCGCCGCACGTGTTCTGATAAATCGTGCAGAAATAGAAAAACTAACGTTAGTGTAGTGTGTCAAAGCCCAATAGGTGGAAAGTGTTGCAGCAAACGATACTTTTCCTGTCCATGATAAAGCTTTGAAAGCACGCTCGTTTCGTTGACCTAAATACTTGGCAATGTTATAACTTTTCAAATGTGTACGATCTGCCTTTCAGAAGCCTTACAATATAGCAAGAAACGCATACAAATTTCAAAAAAGAGCGCGTGCGTCAATTGACGCGTTTGGTCCTTCTAGGTAGTCGTAAATTTTGGTCCTTTTAGTGTTAACCACCTAAATGGTTTTCATGTTTGTACAGTATAGCGCAGCGGTAGTCAAACTACGGCCCGCGAAAGCCTCAAGCAAATAACTTTACTTTCTCTTTACTTTCAATTGTCATCACTTAAAATCAATGTCCAAAATTTGGCATCACTACGTTTTGGGGACGAAAAAGGAGATTTTTGACATTGATTAAAAGTAATGACCTTTTTTCCTTTAGAGATCCAAGTCTTATTTTTCTTTTAATGTAAAGTAAAATGCCTCTGCATTACGTCAACCAATTAGAATTCTCTCCTCAAAAGTGGGAACAGTTTTTATTTTATTAAGAAAAATGCGTATACATAAACCGAGGTCCTAACTAAAAATCAAAAAAACATTTCGGGCTCCAAAATACAACCGATTTCTAACTTTCGTTCAAGCAAATTAAATTTTAATCTAAAAGAAAAATTGCTTTAAAACTTTGATAACGTATATATCAAACTTGTTCAAAGGTGAAGACGAAAGACGGACAGACAGTTGGAAAAATCTCGAAGCAATGGAGCGGCTTGGTGAAAGAAGCTTTTACTGACGCCGACAACTTCGGCATACAGTTTCCAATGGATTTAGACGTCAAGATAAAAGCCTGTCTGCTCGGTGCCGTTTTCCTTATCGTGAGTCTTTGTTTTTTTCTTGATTTCGCCTTGAACCTTCTCTATACGTTACGTAAACGCTCGGTGAACTTTTGTTTGGATTCAAAAATTTCTATGCTGCGGGTACACGCTAAGTATAGGCTAGGTGTAGACCAAGCCTTTAGTGTCGCATTTCCTGCTTTTGTGACGTTATAACCTTAGATATTGAATGCTTTTTGTTCTGTTTTCCTTGCCAAACAGAAACATTTTTCGACTTGTTCTTTTTTATATTTCGATTGCACATCTTTGTGCTCTCAGTTTGCTTTATTTAAGCCAGCTATGTTGAACAAGCGCTCTATTCGAAAGTTTTTTTTGAGCCTTCACGAAAAATCTCAATAAAAAACGCAATTACAACAAAATTGTAAAAGTTTTATTTGTCGAATTTTTATAAAATAAAATCAGATAAAATAAACAAAGCTAGTTACTGGTGTAACAAACAATGTTGGGATGTTAAACAACGCTGAATCAGATTAGGCTTACAAGCTTTTGCTTTACTTAACTTAAATTACTTCTTTGGTATCGTTACATCAAAAAACGATATTAAGCCTGGCCTTTTTATTACAGCTAGCGGTAGTTTTCGAACTTCTTTTAAAAAGTTTGTTTAACTTCGGTCTGTTGATCGTAATTTACAGTATACCAGAAAGCACTAGTTAAATACCAATCCGACGTTTACCGTAGTAAAGCCTTGTTTCTATTTCAAGGACTTCATGTTTTTCGAACAAACGAACAATCAAGATAATCAGCGAACAGGAGTGTGGCAATAACTTGGATTCGTTCTGTTCTTTTTCCTAAAAAATAGCCTTGCACTAATTATAATGTTAAGTCTTTTTAGTATTGCTTATGTTCGTGTTAGAATGTAAAGTTTTTTTCTTGATTGACGAATGATTTTCGCGGGACTAAAATGTCTCGTTTTCAAACTATGTTTGTAATTATGTGTTGATAATTCATAGCTGTTGTATTTTTGTTTATATTACACCATTGATGTACTACTATACAGTCAAACCTCGGTTTTCGAACACAATTCGTTTTGGAAGGCTGTTCAAGAAACGATTTGTTCGAAAACCGAATCATATTTTCCCATTACAAATAATGTAAAAGAGATTAATTCGTTCCATGCACCAAAAGAATACTGGAACTTATTTACCTGTTTACACTATACCCTGTATATCAGGGGTTCTTAAACTTTTTTGGCCGCGCCCCCCTGACAAAACTCATAACTTTTTGCGCCCCCCCTCCACCCTCCTTTTTCGTTAAATTTATAAATGAAAATATATAAATTTTCCATGTTTTGGATTTTATTGAAATAGAACACAATGAAAAAAATACAATTTTCTTTTCCCTACATTAATGTGAAGGATGTAGTTGCTTTTTCGAAACCAAAAGTTCAATTCGTGGCTTAGTTGAAGACAATGCACAGCGCATGTCAGATTGACAGTCAAGTTTGTTCCGAGCTTGTGTCTTCATACATGCAAGCGCAGAAAAGCCACTTTCACAAAGATAAGTGGCCGAAAATGGTAGTAGAGTACGCATTGCTACATTGCCTAGATTTGTGTATACATGCACGTATTTTGCCCAGAAATCGTTGAGAGGCATTGCTTCGAAATCATCTTTGGCAACGGAGTTGCATTTCATCTCTAGGAATTCCTCCTGTATTTCGTCTGGTAGAATGTCCACATCAACACGAAAGGGGTTCCTTGCCAGCTTCCAATTCGGCAGGTCATCATGAGTTAGATCTGGAAAATACCTCTCAAATTCTTGTTTTAAACATTGTAGATGGGCTTCAATTTCGCTTTTCAGTTTTCCATCCAGATCAACTTTGTTTTTTGCAAGGGCAGCGTCTAAGTTAGAGAATGACGCATAGTTTCCATTTTGAACTCTTCGAAACCATAGCCCTAATTTTTCTACAAAAGCACGTATGGCATCATAGTGATCTATGCGGCTAGTATTCTTGCCTTGCAAATGTCGGTTGAGAAGGTTAAGTGCTTCGAAAATATCTACCAGATACGCTAATGCCAGTTGAAACCCCTCTGCTGTAAATGAACACAGGAGATCCTTATTCCCTTGACCTTTGAGGAATAATTCCACTTCCTTCCTCAACTCATAAACCCGGGCTAACATATTGCCTTTCGACAACCATCGAACAGCTGTGTGGAATAACAGAGTCTCATGATCAGCATCCATATCTTTGCATAGAATGGCAAATAGCCTTGACTTTACAGGACTTTTTTTGACAAAGTTGACAACTCGAATGGTAGTTGCCAGCTTTTCATTCATTGCAGCAGGTAAAGTCCTTGAGGCAAGAGCTTCGCGGTGGATAACGCAGTGAGTTCCTACTGCGTTTGGACTTTTATCCTTTATCCTAGTAACAAATCCACTTTGTGATCCCAACATTGCAGGAGCACCATCCGTGCATACACCAACAAGGTTCTCCCATTTAATTGAATTGTAGTCAAAGTAAGAGGAAACGGCTTCAAACACATCTTCTGCTTTGCCAGTCTTTTCTAGGGGTTTGCAAAATAGCATTTCTTCCTCAATTGAAGTAGATCCAACAAATCTGACATATACCATCAATTGAGACATTTGAGCAACGTCAGTTGTCTCATCACATTGGATGGCAAAAAGAGGCGATTTGTTCAATTTTTCTAGCAATTGAAGTTCGATATCCTCCGCCATTTCATCAATTCGTGATTTCACTGTTGAATCGGAGAGAGAAATCTTTGCTAGCTTTTTGCTGTTAGCTTCCCCCAAAACAAGACTGGTCGCTGTTAGCATGCATGGTTTTATTAATGTTTCTCCGATATTATGGGGTTTCTTTGCCAAAGCGATCATGTAAGCAATTTTAAACGATGCTTCTACTGTTTCGGCAGAAGAAGAATTCCGAAATGTCTCACCACTCACAATTTTCATTCTTTTAAATGACTCTTTTTTAGCTTCAAAGAATGCTAAGCTCTTATCTTGTAGCCCAGGATGTTTTGCTTGTAAATGTCGTTGTAAGCGACTTGGTCTCAGAGCATCGTTGCTTAGGTTTTCCAGACATATTACACATTTTGGAACAACTTGTCCTTTCTCAGTGGCCTCGATGAAACCAAATTTTAGATAATTTGTGTCATATTTCCTTTTCTTAGAACTCATCTTAAAGCAATATATATGGCTAATTTATAATTTTATGCTAAATCTGTCAAATATATGTTAAATAAAAAGTGTTACAAATATGTCAAATATGTTAAATATCTTAAATATATGTCAAATATAGTTCAACATTCTACCACCTTCGCGCCCCCCTTGGAGACTCTCCACGCCCCCCCAGGGGGGCGCGCCCCCCAGTTTAAGAACCCCTGCTGTATATCATAGTATAAAACCATTTAGCCTATTCAAAGAGTAAATAAAACACAAAAGTGTAAATAAAACGAAAAACATAACAAGTAATTTTAATAGCAATGAATGTAATAAACGTAACAATAAAGCACAGCATAACAATGAATGTACTGTATTTCGTACGGTGATCGACTGGAAAATGTTGTACGTTTCGTCTTGGCAGTCACGTGTCTCTGTTCTTTTTTTTGTTCGAGTTGTTCGCTCGAATTTTCTGTTCGAAAACCGAATTGTTCGAACTCCAAGACGTTCGAAAACCGAGGTTTGACTGTACAATTAATCAACTATTATACAATTGAGTGAAATTTAACGGACTCGATCAAAATCTACGAACTAACAAATAATTATATTGCATTTTATGCCGATATATACATTTTCTCTTTTGTCTATTTAAAGCGTTAATATAACAGGCTTCTCGCATCCATTCTTTCACACAATTAAAGCTGCCAAGTGTCAAAATTTTAGTAATTACAAGATTATAAACTTGATTTTATTTAAGGATTTATTGTTACTGATAATTATATTACTAATTCACTCAAGTTTTTTGTAGTGTGTGGGCATGTTTTTTATTAAGCATGAATTCTGTGCATAACTCGCTGTGGGATTTGCAATAAAGTTGTAATTTTATTTTTAAGAAATTTATTTTACGGAGAAGAAACAGAACAAAGTTAATAAATTTAACTTGAAAAGAACTTGTGAGTAAAATCTGTAGCAGTGCTTCTTAACTTTTTTAACCTCGTGACCTACTTTTTACTAAGATTTGCAGGAAAAAACATACAATAAAAAAAAAACTCTTCGAATTTATTTTTAATTCAAAAATTTTTCTATTTAATGAGATCAAATCGAGACTTGATAGGAGACAAGCTTACGCGCGAAGTGTAATTCAGATGATCAGTCATTCAGATAATCAGTTTTAAGACTTTTGTTTTGATTTCGTTGCAGTTACTGTTGAAAAACCCGATTCAAAGATGGTACTTCTTTTGAACGTGATATTGTATGACGGTGGTTCTCAAACTTTTTTCGTTGTGACGCCTTTGAAAGACTTGTTGCACTTTCGACGCATCAGCAATAAAAACTTAATAAAAATGTTTATTATTTCTCATACTTGCATCAATTGATAAAGCAAGAAAAAGAAATGTAATTTAACGCGATGCGACTTGGTTAAAAAGTTTGTCAAGTCTTAAGAGAATCGTTGAAAATGCCTCACATTGTTTTCACAAGGTTTATTTATGATCGATATTTTCTTTTAATCACGGCTACGGCTGAAAGTCCTGTCCGCATGACTAACCATTCGTAATTCACTTACCGCCACCTCCGCGTAATTCATCAGTTACTGAAACCGAAGATTCGTCAAATTTTCTTAATTTAATTTTCTTTTAAAGGTATGAGCAGAGTTGAAGTTTGTATAACTTTCATGCGACGTCCTTAGAACATCAAAACAGCGCACCGGGGTCTGGTGACCCACAGTTTGTGAACCACTGTTCTATGACGTCATAAAGTATCATTATAGCAATTTACTTGTTTTAATCCATAATTATCCGAGTTAATTAAAAGTATAGCTTGTGCTTTTGAAAATAACTCGTCTCTGTGCAGTTTCTGATTTTAGATTTAAATAAAAGAAATTAAAGTTAACATTGCTAATATTTTAGAAACCTGATAGGGCTTGAGTAAGCCGAAAACGTTTGTTTTTTTTGTAAAGTAATTATAAATGTTTATTAACTAAAT
Organism: Diplosoma virens; assembly: GCA_963680785.1. Classification (NCBI taxonomy): domain Eukaryota; kingdom Metazoa; phylum Chordata; class Ascidiacea; order Aplousobranchia; family Didemnidae; genus Diplosoma; species Diplosoma virens. Next base: position 22,224,776 of record OY796897.1, on the reverse strand, counting down.
AAAAAATACTAATTTACTATTGTTACTTAACCTATAAATTTTAGTGCATTCAAACGATAAAAGCAACTTGTTGCCTGATCATATTTAAAAAAATAAATGGGCTATCGATATCCTACATTTTTAATAATAATACGCCGGTAGTTGTTTGCTAAAATTAGCCAAAATAATTCATGCTTACTACAATGACATCAGAAAAGAACAAAAAATTGTGCACTAAAGTTGACTTAGCTTTTATTAGTGGCACAGGCTTTTGTGTGCAACTGCTCACTTCGTCAGGTGGAATGGAATAAAAATAATAATGCAATCGAAACAAAGTTTACACCAACGGCTATTAAACGTAATAAAGAGACATGTATGACGTAATGGAATAGAAAAAATATGAGTTAGAAAAGACAGGCTGGGAGAATATGGCAGTACGGTAAATTACAGTAATTAAAACAATGTGAAAAAATGGCATGCAAATATAAAACAGTGCGAAATAGAGAAAAAAATAAAAATTATTAATGACCCTCACGTTTATGGAAATTAAATTACATATAATGAAACATAAACAAACCATCTTTCATAAAAAAACATTACATACGGTTTAAATATAGATTATTCGTTTGTCTCATCATACGTATGTAATGTTTATTTCCATAAACTTGTGTAACGGATGGAGAAAAGTATAGGGAGTCATCTGTGACAGGAGGTTACCAGCTAGAGTAAAAAGAAAAGTGTACAGTTCAGTGGTGAGACCAGCAATGGTGTATGGGCTTGAGGCGGTGGCGGTCACAAAGAAACAAGTGAAAGAGATGGAAGTCGTAGAGATAAAAATGTTGAGGTTTGCTATATGGGAGTGACGAGAAAAGACAAGATTAAAAACGAGTAGAGTACATCAGGAGTACAGTTAAGGTAGAACGGTTAGGAATGAAGATGAAGGAGGCCAGGCTGAGGTGGTATGGACATGTCATGAGGAGAGACCAAAAGTATGTAGGAAGAAAGATAATAGAAATGGAGTTACAGGGAAAGAGGAAAAGAGGGAGACCAAAGAGAAGATTTTAGATGTTTAGATGTTGTGAAAGATATGGGGGAAGTTGTTGTGAAGGAGACAGACATTGAAGAAAGGACGGTTTGGAGAGAGAAGATACGCTGTGGCTATTCCTGATTGAAGGAAAAGGCCGAAAGGAGAAGAAGAAGCCATATTCTCCCAGCCTCAGTCGTTTCTAACCCATATTTTTTGTATTCCATTACGTCATACATGTCTCTTTATTACGTTTAATGCCGATGATGTAAATTTTGTTTTGATTGCATGCTTATTTTTATTCCATTGCACCTGATGAAGTGAGTAGTTGCACACAAAAGCTTGTGCTATTAATAAAAACTAAGTCAACTTTAGTGCACAGTTTTTTGTTCTTTTTTGATAGATTTCAAAAGTTGACATGGCTTTCCCAATCTTTATTCGTTCCAATCCTTTCACAATAATGATGCTACAATAAAAATATGCATTACAAAATAATTTGCGTTTCGAAAAAGCCAAGAAGTGTTGTCAATGCTTATGGTAGTTTTAACTGTAAATAAAAATGATTAGATATAAAATAGCTGCTATTTGCACCTACCAAATTTAATAGCTCAGTAAAACAAAAGAGCTTTCTAAAATGCTTTGCGGCCTACTGGTTGATAGCGATTGATCTATATCAGGGGTGAGGAACCTGATTGCACTCGCGGGCCGCACCCCAAAATCAAAAGATTGGGTGCGGGCCACATTAAACTCTGTTAAATTAAGAAAAAAAGGTAGTTTTCTCGACAGACCACGCTTCTTCATCTGGTTCGTCATGTCAAGTCCTCTTTTCATCTTGATCTTAAAAATTTACTTAACTTAAGGTCTTCATTTTAATTGTATGGTTAATCTCGAAATATTTTACACCGAGTTCGAGTTGAAGACAAAAGAAATGGGGCTCATCAGCTTCCCAACCACAGGTTTCCCACCCTTGATTTGTATAGTTTGAAAAATATTTCAAAAAATAGCCAAAAAACGATTGAAAAATATTTTTTTAAATGCAGTAACGATACTGAAAAGTAGTGGTAAATTTCAAAAATCTGCAAAACTCACTCAGGCAAGAATTTTTCCTGATAGGGCTACGGCTTTCCATTTCAAAGTGGTCTGCAATTAAAAACAAACAAACTTTGAACGCGGACAGGCTGTGCCTTGACTGTGGCAAACAAACAGTCAAAAAGGAAATCTTCGAAAGAAAAACAATAGGGTCACAATGAAAACCAATCATTTTGTGACATATAGCGTTGTTTACCTTGCTGCCTTGTGCGTCGCACGGCCCCAAACAATAGTTTTGACGTCGACCTCAACCAAGGGTGCCGGAGTCTTTCTGCCTGGGGGGAGGAAAAATTAAAAAAGGGCGCTTTTAATTAAAAAGGCATTCCCAACTAAAGCAAATTTTGGCAACCATACTGCAATTTTAAGTTTTGGTTGACAGATAGAATTTCAGTTTGCACAGGATAGACCAGTGTCTCAAAAAAATTTTATTTGCTAATCTGTTATTTTAGTTCGCGATCAATTTTTCGGCCAATAACATTCCTTTCTAATAAACCCAGATCTCAAAGCCTTAATCTTAAATGTACGTTGCATCTTATAAAACCCTTTAAATTGACTCTACCATGACTAGTCGCTACGATATCTGCAGTAATAGCCAATTTTACTCAGGTTTTTCTCAATTAGCTTACATATTAAAAATAATGCAGATCCATGAGCTAGTAATTAAATCTAAAACTACCCAACATACGCGCAACTAAACATTTGTCAAAAACATAAAAACTAGTTTTGAAAACATTCAAGAATTGCGACGTCCATGCAGGGCAGCTAAAAGCAGATAGATACAGATCGAATTGATTTTGCTTTGGAATATCAGTAAATGTTTTCCACATGCTAATTAGTGAATAATTTTTAGCTACCCACAACACAACGCTGGTTGAAACATTTACACTGTCAAGAATACGAAAGGTTTAAATAGATAGAACAATAAAAACTTAAAAAGCTATTAAAAATTGCGTAAAACAAAAAACGTAATTACATTAGCATGAATGCCCCTTCCGATCAAGGTATTATGTCCATCATTAAACGCTGCACAATTAATGTAACTGTAACCCAAAATGATTTATTGATATTTCGCTTGCTTTGGCAAAGTGATCTGCAACGGCTTTTAAATTGATAAGTTCAAACAAGTTCATATGAATATTGGCAAACATTCAGTTATTGAGACTGTTATCTGTCATAGTGCTTCTAAGCCGTGTTTTGATTCTTTTCATGACATTGAAACTCTTTTCGGCAGAAATCGAAACGAGAGCTATGCCGCACAATTTATGTATTTGCAAAAGGCTTTTTGTTAAAACTCGCACACTGTTGATATCTTTGTTACTTTTTTCAAAGATGTGGTGCTTTTTTTGTCAAATTACTTATCGTAAAAATGTAGGTCTGCAAGTTTTTCGACAAGCATATCAAAACAAACAAGACTCTTAAAATGTTACGTTACAATCGCAATCATGGTGCACACATATCGTGTGTACCACTGTCGCTTGAAGGGTTAAGAATGTCACGCGTTTGGTCTTGATTTTTATTTTTAGATTTTAGTGTCGGCTATAAGTGAGTATTGAGAAGCCCAAGTCAAAGAGCTTGTGCTGCTTGTAACAATTAAATTAATGCCGTAATTTTTTTGCTTCTAAATCAAAATTTTTATGATTATACAAGAAACTTTTGTTCATTGTAAGCATTTAGAAATTTTTTTGATGTTTTATTCTTCTTTTAGAGCGTTTTATATAATTGCTCTAGCTGGTTATTTGCCATCAAGTTAATGCATTTGTAAAAGAGCATTTTTTAATTAATAGTCAAATTTCGGTTACGATATGGCCCAGATGGTAGGTGATTTCTCGCAGCCTGGGTCGTGAGTAAGTCTGTTCATTGGTGTTAAAAATGACAGACCGAAACCGAACCTACCAAAACAAAAGGATATCCACCCATTCCAATGTTCAGTGTGGGTCTGCTAGTCGACAAACGTCCTTTTCAGGACGGGGCAATGCCAGGATAAAACTGCCCTTTTCAGGGCACATTGCCAACAAGTTCCGAAGACCCACTATTCTTCAGCTGAATATCGAAGGCCTCACTGCAAGCAAGATGAACGTTCTTCATCATCTCGCTATGCAGTCTGAGGCACTCGTCATCCTACTGCAGGAGACCCACTGGACTGATGCAGAGAAGTTGGTACTTCCAAACTACCAACTGGCTGGGTCTTCTTTAAGCAGGAAGCATGGCCTTGCCACGTTTGTCCACGAGCGACTGAGATACACGCTTTTGGACCAATCTCCACCGACATCGGAGATTGAGTGGTTGTGTGTGGACGTTGATGGTTATAAAATAGTCAACGTCTACAAACCACCGCCAACGCGATTGCGAACCCTGAATCTCCCAGTGTTTCCTCACCCCTGTCTTTACGCTGGCGATTTTAACTGTCGTCATGCTGACTGGGGTTACAATGACAAAAGTCCGGACGGTGAGTGTTTGGCTAGCTGGGCAAGTATTAATTGTCTTGCCGTCCTATATAATGCCAAGGACGATGCCAGTCTTTATTCCGGCCACTGGAACACTGGCACCAATCCGGATTTAGCTTTCGCTAGCGTAGGTCCAAACAGTCACTTACCGGATAGATGTGTCCTTGACAAGTTTCCCAGGTTACAATATCGACCTTCGCTTATTACATCACCAAGGTTTGCTATGGCAGTGCCAAGCATGCCTATTAAGCGATGGAACTTCCGCGAGGCCAAATGGAGTCACTACATTGCTTTGACGAATAAATTCGCAAAGACTTTGTTGCCGCCTGATTCACTTGATGTGGATGCGGTTTACCAGGACTTCTGTAACACCATTAAGAAAGCAGCCAAAAAGACTATCCCACGCGGGTATCGAAATAACTATATTCCGTGTTGGGATGCAGAGTGTGAATCCCTCTATAAAACCTTTCTGCAGTCTCCTCAGGGTGACGACTCAAGTTTGGCTGCTACAGCTCTGCTTGCCAAGCTTGATAGAAAGCGGAGGGATAGATGGTCCGAAGCAGTTCGGAGCATTGACTTCTCACACTCTAGTCGAAAAGCGTGGAGTATTTTGAACAACCTTACTGGTAGGTCACGACACTCTCCTCGTCACTGTCCCGTTTCATCCGATGCTATTGCATCTCAGCTGGTTAGAAATGGGAAATACGAGGCTGTTGATCGCAAGTCATCTCGACTTGTCTTTCAAGAAGTGCTGACCTTTGGAGGGCCACAATACCAGACGCAGTAAATATCTATGACAATTTTTCACAGAGAGAATTTGCTGCTGCCCTCCAACATTTAAAACCAGGTAAAGCTCCGGGACCTGATTCCATCTTCCCAGAGGTTATACTCCATGCTGGAGCTGATTTGAAGTCCTGGTTACGTGACTTCATTTCTTCCTGTTTGCGACGACTCAAAATTCCCAAGATCTGGAGAAGAGCGCTTGTGGTCGCGATCCCAAAACCAGCAAAGCCTGTGGGGGACCCAAAGAATTATCGACTGATATCTCTGCTCTGTGTCCCCTACAAGATCCTCAAGAGGCTTATCTATGCCCGCGTTGAACCATTAATCGATCCATTGCTCCCTAAAGAGCAGGCTGGATTCCGACGCGGGAAGTCAACTGTAGATTAAGTTGTTCTGCTAACCCAGAACATCGAGGATTCTTTTGAGGCTAAAAAGAAGGCCGGTGTCGTATTTATCGATCTGACAGCTGCTTATGACACTGTCTGGCACCGTGGCCTTACCTGCAAGCTGCTGAGACTACTTCCGGATAAGCACATGGTCGGAATGATCATGGAGCTTGTCCGAAATCGAAGTTTCACCCTTACCACCGGTGACAGCAAGCAAAGCAGGCTACGTCGTCTTAAAAATGGCGTTCCTCAGGGATCGGTCTTGGCTCCCCTCCTATTTAACATCTATACGTACGATCTTTTTTTCACGATTTCCAGAAAGTTTGCTCATGCTGATGATTTAGCATTGTTGCACTCTTCTGGAAACTGGAAGGACTTGGAGGGGACTTTAAGCCAAGACATGTCCACACTTTCCAAGACAGACTTGGAGGTTGAAGCTCAATCACACTAAGACGGTGACGGCAGCCTTTCACTTAAATAACCGAGAGGCCAAACGTGAGCTAAAGGTCTACAACAACGGTAGACGTTTACCGTTCTTTCCAACCCCTACTTACCTTGGCGTAAAACTGGACAGATCGCTCACGTTTCGTCACCATTTAGTGGCATTGCGCAAAAAACTATCCTCGCGCGTCACACTGCTGAGGCGACTCGTGGGCTCGGGATGGGGTGCTGGTGCTAAAACACTATGCATAGCCACCTTGTCTCTAGTCTACTAAATAGCTGAGTACTGTGCGCCAGTCTGGTGTCGCAGCGCTCACACTCGCCTTATTGACAATGCTTTGAACGACGCCTTGCGCATAGTTACTGGATGCCTGCGTCCCACTCCTACGGACCACCTACCTGTACTCTCAGGCATCCAGCCAGCTGAGCTTCGCCGACTGGAAGCGACACTCTCCTTGGCTCACCGTGGATCTCTGGACCCTGATCATATCTTGCATGGTCTTTTAAGTGGGTTCTCAGATACTCGTCAAGTGAGACTAAGATCCAGACGCCCGTTTGTGCCAGGTGCGCGGAATCGTTTGAACAACCTTGCCAGACTTGGCATCCATGCTTCTGAATGGACGAATCACAAATGGAAAACAGAATACTGTGAAAATGTTTCCAGGCTCCGTGTGTTTGTGCCCTAGACCGGTGCCAGGCCTGTTGGGATGGGCTTACCCCGAGCAGCTTGGGTTAAGCTCAACCGCCTGTGGACTGGTGTTGGGTGATTTCATTTGTCCATGCACAGATTGGGTCTCGCTCCTTCACCGAATTGCGAGTGTGGCGCCTCTGAGCAAACCGCAAACCATGTTCTAACAGCGTGGCCTATACATCGGGCACCACATGGAGCACGAGGTCTGACGGTTTTGGATAACGAAACTCGATGCTGGCTTAATAACACCACTGCCAGCATCTGATTCAGGCAGTGCAACAGTCTGGGGTAGTAAAAGGATAAACCCTCGGCCCCAGTCCTGTTTGTGTCTGACCTGGAGTGGATACCCTTCAAACGACGACGACAACGGTTAAGATATAATTCAGTTTACTGATTTGTGTAGAATAAAGTGTTTGCCAAAAGGCTAGGTTACTTAAGATAACAATGACTCAGTATTGCATACGTTAAAACTTTTATCTTGACTTTCATTACTGTGCTTTGATTCACGGTTGTATTTGTAATTTTACGAACGTCTTTGCATTTAATAGCAATCGAGATTTACACTACAGGCCAAAAGTTTAAGTCCACCCCTTGAATTTTCAAAAAGCCGTTAAATCAGTCTGTATTGGCAAATAATTTTCATGAGAAACAATAAACCCTTGTATAATGAAGATCGACAAAATGTTTTGACAAAGCCTAACTAACTTTTATTGGATTTCGCTGCCATTTCAACTGAGTTTGGATATAAGCTCCTTGTGAGGGTTATCCTGACTTCTTCCTTGCTTATTGCTTATTCCTTAAATTTTTAGTTTTAATGAAGTTAATCCATATTCTCTACTTTTCAGAAGGCGTTTGTCTAATTTAATATCCTTTTTTTCTTTTACAGAGATAAGAATTGATAAAAAAACATTGTAAAAAATACTACTGTATTTACAGTAGTTTTCATCTATTATTAACTATTTACGGAGCCCTTCTTATAAAATGGCCAAGAAAAAGCAGTTATCAATTGAACAGAGGGCGAGGATAGATATTCTTGCTGCAGAGGGATTTTCACAACGATCTATTGCCAAAAAATTGGGGATTTCAAAATTTGGTGTTTTTGAAAAATCAAGGGGTGGACTTAAACTTTTTGCCTGTAGTGTATATACATGTAGGATAATTATAGATCAGATCTAAATAATATTTCTGTAACACGAATTTCAAAGGGCACAATCTTTCTTCTGTGCCTCCGCCATTTGAAAATATTAAAAGGCAGGAAGCAATTGCCGCCCCTTGTCCCCCGCGTGCGGCTCTCCTGACCCCAAATCGAGTAAAAAATTGTCTATCGACCCCCTAATTTAAAACATACTTCTCTGGAATGCAGTAGTGGGAAAACTACCACCCACGGTTCAAATCCGCCCTGCCAAATATTTAATGTTAACGGTGTAACACATCAAAGTGAAGAGTTGGTCTTAAATGAGTTTGAGATAGGAATTTACAACGTAAATACGAGTGCGGCCCTCGAACCGCAAAACCTTTGCCCTCCCCTTTTCTATTGTAATATTTCCTTAAACTGAAGGCCTTTTTATTCGTCTTCACTTGCATGCAATCATGTTTTTCTCAATTAGATCTGAAGAAAAATAAGTGTAGACAAAATTAAAAATTATTTCTTCAGATTCATAACAGTACATTTTTTACTTTTAAACCTTTGCTAATAGCCTATAAAGTTGTCGTTGCAATATTGCTCTAGTAGACCTAGTCTGTTTTTCATTAAACTCCATTCAACCGTTTGGATATTCTAATCGGCCCCCCACAGGGGTCGATATCAACCACTTTGTAAACCACTGGCCCTAAAACGTCGGCGCTTAATAAGGTTTTTAATAAGTTAAGGAGCTGAAAGATTATACTGTATTAATCACTTACTACAAATTGACTCATTTCCGCTTCCTGGCTAATCTCTGCTTGATGCTTCGTTAGGGAAAGAAAAGAATAATCTTTGTTTTGAGTAGATTTTGTAAATTATCTGGACTGGATCAATTCTTTCAACAGGTTGTCTTACACTCCAAAGCTGTACTAAAATTTGTTGAAAAGGTCACAATTTTAATGGGTGTTTAAGAATGTAGGCCTATGACAAAATAGATCGGTTCAGTCTGTCTGTTCTGAGTTTGCAATCCTACTATGCAAAATTGTTATTTTCTGAGGACAAAATCAATTTTTGCTCTTTGAATTTAAGTGAAGACTAAAAAAATATTATCTTTAAATTAGAAGAAAAAACATGTTTTTAACCTTAAATGAAAACTAGTTTTTGTCTTTGCATAACTTACAAGGGAATGAAGAAAGATCTTCTCCTGCCACTACGAAATGTTTGACAAACAGTTTTTTCTTGACCTTACGATTGTACACAGAACGGGTCTATTTAGCTTAATGGTTCTGAAACTGGGGTGCGTGGACCCTTGAGGGCGGTCATCACTTTTTTTGAATTCCGCGTAAAATCCTGTAGTTTTAATATTTCAAAAAATTTACTTTCTTTTTTCGTAAAATTTACCAACTTACCAATGTGATTAGTCAAAATAATTCCGAGTTTAGTGACTATTTATCGTTAACATTTTTATTTCTTTAAGTTTCATCCATATTTCCTTTAAAAATCAATGCGGTTTATTTCAAAGAAGCAAAAGGGTCCGCTTTTCAAAAAAGCTTGAGAATCATTAATTGATCTAGCCCATCCACAATATTCTCTGATAAACCGAAAAGTAAATGCCATCAAAGCTCAAGTTTGACTGTATAAAATTTGAGAAAATGAGAAAATATCTATTCATGTCTACAAAGCGTAGACTGTACCCAACGTAAGTTTTCTCACTTTTAAAGAAAGACAGTTTAAAAAACAGTTTCACAAATTTTGCATAATTTGGTGTTTTCAAATAATAATTACGAATAGTGAGATAGATTTTTCACTCCTACTATACACAACATTGGTTTTTATAAAAATTTTTCTAGAGTTGCACGGAGGATTCAAGTCTTGCAAAATTATTTTTGCAATACGCCTATAGGTTTATATTGGCCTATCAAGACCTGGTGTTTCAAAGCAGCTTATAATAAAATTTGGGCAGCACATTTTCACCAGATGTAGTGAAAAATTGCGCTTGGCAAAAGAACCTTGAACTGAAATGTATGATCAGGGTCAGAACTTAAAAACCTGGCTCTTCCAAGACCCAATAATGCTAAAAAACAATCATTATTATAAAGTGTATTTGGTCAAGATCTGGTTAGTTATTTTGAATGCGTAAAAAATTAAATATGATTATTATTAGTGTAGTTATTATTTCTATTTTTTCTCCAGACTTCCAGGAAAACGTTGGACGTGTTACACGTAGAGAAATTATTATGTAAGCTATACGGCCGACACGGACAAACTGCAGACCGAGAGCCAAATGTGACTCTTTTAACTTAGTAATCCGGACCTCCAAACAATTTGTCTGAATTATGAAGTCATTCGAACGCTTATTTTTGATTGTAGAATTTAAAGAATTTATTAAAATTCTATTTATTTCCTGTAATCATCTCGCCCATCTGTCAAAATTTAAAACAAAAAAAGTAAGTCCCAACTTAAAAAGTTGCCCAACCCTACTATATAGCTTTCGACGTTTTTATGTGAGTCAGAAGAATAAATATAAAAATGAAAGAAATGATTACCTCAACCTGCTTTCGGAGATGACAAATTTTTGCTGCCAGGTTGAAATTCTTTAATTGTTTTTTAGTTTTCTTTCGAGATATGGCTGAAATTTAGAGCTGCTTGCTAAAACCATCCAATTAAGCCTGTTGGCAAGGTGGCCAAGGTGTTATGAGGGCCCAATTGATTATGAACGCTATCGGCACGGTTGAGATTCAAAACCTATTCTCATCCTTCTGTTTTATCTTTGAGGTTTGCACGATTTGGCTAAGTTATCCATTGCTTGTGGTTATCGGGCCCCAGAAAATCTATTCACGTTTAATTTAGATTATGTCGGCAGTGTGGCCGAGTGGTCGGAGCATTATGCTAATGATCAACATGGTCAGGGTTCAAATCATTCTGTTGTGTTCTTTGGAAAGACACTTTACGGCACTTTCCCTAGCTTGCCGGTCTTGATAAGCAGTTCTAAATTTTAGTCATATCTCTATAAAAATAAAAAAACAAATAAAAAATTTCAAGCGAACGGCAATATCTTGGGATTTTCGGAAGCAGGTTGGGGTAACTGCTTGCTCTATGTATAGCGCCTCCGACTCTTTTCTGCGAGTCAGGACGATAAATATAGAGATAATATAAAATAAATAAATTATGCTGTAAAATGTAGATGATTGGTTATGCAGTTAATATAGTGGATTTAGGCCTCAAAGGAATTCTTGTTGGTTTTTTCACCTTAAACCAGAAGTTATTAAAGTTTTTGTGAAAAAAATCCAATAATGAGTAACATTCACAACTACAAGTCAGATTTTGTAGCTATGTCTGGCTACACTCCAAGTTGTCAAATAAAAACAAAAAAAGTCATTTTTTATTTTCTTGCCTTGAAGAAAAACCTCAGAGGCGTTAAACTTAGTTCAGCTTTCAATTTGTGACCCGACAGTTGATCGAAATTGCATAATTGAGAAATGTGGCATCCTAACTTCACATAATTGTCCTCTGACGTTAATAAACCTGATTTTAAATAGTAATTAGACTGTTTAGTCATTAAAACTTGGCCAGTTAAACGAAATGTCGTTCTGATCCACTGTCATTTCGATAAACTGTCGTCCTTCAAGAGATTAACCTGAGTTGCTTTTGCAGATACCGCAATAATGCTTTACAGTTGAAATTTTTCATTTGTTTAGTTTTGACGTAGAGATGTGACGAAATTTGGAGTTGCTTGATAAGACCACCAACCAAAGAAAAGTGCTGCAAAGCTTCTTTCCTAAGTACACATTAGATAAGCTGCGATCGTGTCCATCACGTTTACCATCAGCACGGCGCTCTCAACTACTATGGTTGTTCATTTAAAAATGTAAAAAAGCTTTCACTTTAACTTGATGATTATCGCGATCTTGAAAAAACAGCGTTGTACATTCTCGCTGACGCATGCGGCTGCAATTTTCTGGTAGTCATAACGGAAGCTGGTTGCAGCAAAACTTTTTTTGCTAAATTCTGCGCGATGTTCTGCGGTCCGCTAAACGATTTCACGCATTCTTAGTCTTTATTTATTCAAGTCGGTTAAATGAACAACATTACCAGACTTTTACTTACTTAATCGAATACTTTCAAGTCATCCATGTTCTTTACAGTGATGGCTTTAGTATGAAACAAATATATAAAGCTTGTCCATAATGATGGCCCTACAAAAAAAGGGCCCGGTACAAGAAAAATAGGGGGAGCCACTTTTTAGTGTGCCAAAGTTTTTTTCATCCCAAAACAAAGTTATCTCTAAAAAAGAAAAAAGGGCCATCACTTTCAATTTATGTCCAAAACCTTTATTTTCGTCTCAAAACCTTGCTGTTTTTTAAAAAAAAGTCATCACTTTCAATCGAGCACATAATCTTTACTTTCGCCCTAAAGTCAAAACGAAGACAGGAGGGACCACCGTTATCGATATACTATAAAGAAATAGAGCAATATTTTGCAAAGGGGGACCGATTTTTAACGTTTTTTAGGGGGGATAGTGCAGTCGCTCTGTTCACACTGTACTAAAGTCATCACTACTTGTACTGTTAAGAGGTAGGTTGTTCATTTAAGCTTTTTTCTTTGTAATGATTTTTTAAACAATTTTTTTCCAGTAAAAGGGTCCTACAATAAATCATTTATTAAATGCCAGATTAAGCTTAATTTAATTATCAATCGATTTGAGTAATTTTTTTGTAATTTATGCAGGGAGGCCGGAAGCGGGGGCAGGGGACAATTGCTTATTAGTAGGGCCATTTTTGACTTTATTTTGACTTAAACCTTTTTGGCCTATTATTGGTGTCTTGATGTACAAATTCTGATTGAAATTGTTTCATAATTTGCAATTTACATAAGTTTAAAGAAGGTAGCCTAGCTACTTTCCTTTTCGTCAACAGCATTTAGATAGAAATCTCAATCAGTCAGTCTTGTGGCTAAGTAACTAAGCGATGCATGACAAAAAACCTAGGAAACTGGGCCATTCTGTGTAGCGGTATCAATTAGTGCATAATATATAAATTGCTGTATTACTGCAACTGTATAGTCTGTCAATGATGCTTTTAACGAAAATCACTCAGTACAATTATCAGAATTATTTATTGTAATACAGCATCATGTACTTTTTGACGTTTTTGACATCAAAATTTCTGTCTTTTCTCAGTAATTTGCTTAGCATGGAAAATGATCTCTCAACAGAAGCAGTAGTTGGCTGGTTTTTTTTACAATTGGAGTGCTTGTTGGAGCGATTATCGAATTGGCACAGTTTATTATTGCTTCTAAATCAGAATTGGAAAGCGTTTTTTGATGTAAGCTTTAATTGCACAGGGACCATCATCAAATTGCATATTTTTCAGTAATCCGTATGCTTCGGTCATTGTGCAGTCACATGCTTCTAAGAACTGTACGTTAGCTGCTAGAGTCCGGTATTAATTTATACTAAATCTGGCACCAAATCATTCGCATTGATAGCGTCTTTCGCTCTGCTGACTGAGAGACCTCCACTTGTCCAATTGTTGACAATGGTACGAACAGAAGGAAGGTTTTTTAGAGTAATATAAGGCAGCTCTGAGCCAAGTTGCCCATCTTGCAATTCCAGGATAAGGAATGATAGCAGACCAGCTTCATAAAAATCGTTTTTGCGATCTTTGTTTTTAATTGTTGCTACTTTATACTTCATCAATATTTTTAAAATAAGCACGCACTCGCATAGCGAAGTTATGTAGTAAGTGTGCAACGCAGGTGACATGCATAAAAAAATGGGTATAATTCCTTTAATGTTTTGCCAGCCAAAGACATGTACCGAGCAGCATCTGTCAATAGCAATGCAAAATTTTCGCGTTTTGTTTCAAGTTGTCGCAATATATCATCCACAGTGTGCAGAATAATACTGCTATTAACATTGCTACCGCTTTGAAGTGGAAGGCAATCAATGAGGAATGTGTCATTTGGTGTATCCAAGCTGCCCACCAGCACATTAATATACTTTTGTTTAGCAACCTCTGCTTTATCCACTATCAAAAAAATTTGTTTGTCAAAAAGTAATTCTCGAATTTGCTCTTCTTTTTTATACGCTAATTTAGCAACATTTGCCCGGGATGCCCTCTAAGAAGGTAATACTTTTCCCATTGTAGCAAACAGAGACTTTAAAGAAGGATGGTTCAGTTTATGAAGTGGGATATCTGCTGCTAGAAACGAAGAGCTACCTTTTCATTGAAATCTGTTTGATCGAGTCGTAAAAAGGTTTGCTTACCTTGGGATTTGTTGTTTGTCTCCAATTTACCTTGGGGCTGCTTAATTTTTTGGTGACTTTCCACGAAAAATTTTTGTCACATTTGACTAATACGTCGCAAAGATTGCATCGTAAATCGCCGACTGGAGTTGCCAAAATTTGCCGGATATTCGCTGCAAATTTGCCTAACTTTTGCTGTTGAAGATTTGGGATGTTTAGGTATTTTTAATGCGACCAAATCTTGCAAGCTACAGTTCAAAAAGACCACGTGTAAAGAGCGCAAACGTTTTATAGGAATAGGTTAATTGTGTAACAATTATGCATTTATGCTTTAACAATGAAGATAAATTGACACATTTCAGTCAATTAACGCACGCATTTGTATTGTGACGATAGTGCAACGGTGGGCAAATTGCGGCTTGCGAGCCGCATGTGGCGCGCTGACTTTCGTTTGCGGCTCTTCTAGCTAAACAATAATAACGAGATCGAACAATGTACGAGCGTATAATAGTTATTCACAGTTAAATTTGGGTAAAACAAAGATTTTTAATTAGGTGCTAAGTCGGATTATAGCGTGGAAATAAAGCATTTTTTTGTTTGTTATTAAGAATCATTTACACTATAATAAAAATGTGAGCAAAATGTTGAGACGTTTGTGTGTTGTTAAAGACGGGGTTAGAAAAAGGATAAAGCAACAAAAAGAGTTGACGTTGTGACTTGCTAATTAGCGATGAAAGGTGTGACTTGTTGTATAATATACGTAGAAGCAAGGTTGCTTCACCTCATTATAAAATTGTTTAAAAAAATAGAAAGAGAAAAAGAAAGAAAATAAAGTATAGGACCGAGGTTATTTGCTTAATAAAACACTGCTATGGGGGCGGTGCAATGGTGGGACCATAGCAGAGTTCGGCTCGATGAATATGATCAGTCCTTAAAAATATATAAAAGCATGAACATATTCCACCAGCCCAACAGGCAAACAAACCCACCGAAAGAAATCCTGTTGCGGATCAAAAGATCATTTCTCGAACAAAAACCTCAGTAAGAAAAATACAAAAACAAAAACATTACACCATTAGTAAAAAAACAAACAAAAAGAACACAAAAACAACATAAAAAAACATACTAAAAAAAATCTACAAAAACCGATGCAAAGTAGTAACAATAAATAGTAAAATAAAATTTATGCAATAGCCAAAAAAATTGTTCAGGTAGAAACAAGAGTGATCCTGAAGAACTTTCCTTGAGTCTTTTCTTGACCGTTGTAGAGTTGAAGATTTTCAAATTGTTTAGTTGTTTTCCTGAAACACAAGAAAAAGAAGACCGGCAAAAGATATTAAATGATGACCTACGTAACAGTTTATAAGTTTGATTGTTGTTCAAGGAAGAATGCTTTAGATTTTTTAACAATTGTACTCAAGGATTTACATAGTTTTATTTTTTCAGGTAATTCATTTCAAATTTTTGGGCCAATGTATCTTATTGATTGTTTTGTTACTGTGCTTTTGCATGATATAGGTATGATTTGAGAGTTACTTCTCGTAATTACAGTGAACGTTTTTCTTTGAAATATATTGTTAAATACTGACGGTAATTGCTTGTGGAATGATTTGTACATGAAAATTGAAATATTTAATTAATAGAGTTGTTGTATATTAAGAATATTATCTTTTGTTATTTCTTTGTTGCGTTTTTTTGCGGGATTAGTGCAGATTATCATATTAATAAACTTGTTGCAGATTTTTTGTAATTTATTGAGTAACACAGAGTGTCCATAGCACCAAGTTGTAATGCAATACCTTATATGACTCAGAATCAGTGAATAAAAAAGTGTAAGTAGAGCTTCTTGAGTTAGAAAAGGCTTTACTCTCATTACTGCGTATAGCGATGATTTTAGTTTGCTGATTAGCATTGCCATGTGGTCTTTCCATGTTAGGCGTTCATTGAATATAATACCTAGCAACCTGACTGAAGTGACTCTTTTAATTTGATTTTTTCGAATAGTGTTCCGTTCTTAAAAATCGTGCATACGTTATATTTTCACAGTCTCATGGGAAATTTTTTTGATTGCGCTTTGGTCCGGCTCAAATAGCCGAAGAAATAACGGTTTGATAATCAATTTAAATATTTTACATTTATTTATAAGAAATTGGCAACACTGTCCTCATTGTTAAAGTAAATTCTAGACTTTCCGCATGACTTGTTTTCACTATTATGCAATATTGCTTGTTTGTGAATCGCTGGATCTGGCAAGATGATGCAATATTGGGTGATTGTTGTTTTTAACCTGAATTTAAAGAACTTTCGAGATACATGTGACCGAGTGATATAAATAAGACGCGCTCGGAAGCATTATTATTGATTCGATTATGATAGAATGTTACGTGGTGATAAATCGGCATTGGAAATTTTGTTGGCTTTGTGAAGTCATAGTTTTTTAACCGCAATTCTCTAGTTGTTTACGTGATTGCTGAACAAGTAAGCTACTGACCCTGTATTTGCTGTTGATTGTATACCATTTGGGCTCCTAAGTTGATTGGAGCATAATTTATTAATAAAGAAGATTAAGAATTTCATCTTGTAAACAGCCAGGATTGTGTTATCGGTGAGAGCCTTTCATAACAGGCACCGAACAAGTAGAAGATTAAATCAATTTCTACAAAAAATTTCAAAAACTAAAATTGGTGAAACTCTAAAAAATTTAAAAAACTTTTTACCAGCGCAACAAATAGTTAAAACTGATTCTTTTGACAATGTTTTTGTGGTACGAGAGCTAAATAAAATGTATTTTGTTTTTTTGACATTAAGGGAAAGCTTATTTGCTATTAGCCAGTTGTCAATGTTTTCGAGTTCTTTATTTCCTTTTTGAAATAATAAATTATTGTTTTTTGCACTAAGGATGATCGTTGTATCATCAGCAAAAGAGAGGTTGTTGCTATATTTGAGACATTTTGAGAAGTCATTAATGTAAATTATAAACAAGAGTAGTGTTTGTCAAAAAACAATTTTGACAAATTTTTATTTTAATAAAAATTTTGACTTTATTTTGACTGATAAAATTTACAAAAAAAACTCCTGAGCACCCGAAACCAATGTTAGTATGCGTTTGATGATGTAACAAGGCCCTGAAAAAATTTGACTTTATTGACTTTAGCGGGCCCTACTTATTAGAAAGAACTCTTATTGGCAGAAAAATTGATCGCGAAACAAAATCAAACTTTTCCGAGATACCGGTCCGTCCTGCGCAAACTGAAATTCTATCAGTCCACCAAAATTTTAAATTGCAGCATAGTTGCCAAAATTTGCTTTTGTTGGAGTGTCTTTTCAACAAAAAAAGTGCTGTTTTTTTAATTTTGTCCTTTCCGGCAAAAAAACTCCTGTGATTTTGACTCTATGTTTTAACAAACTGGATTTGAACCTTTTCAAAGATTTTCGATTTTAAAGTGACATGTTTTCTAAAAAAATTAAAAAGAAAAAAAGTTAAGTATTTTTTAACTCCCGAAATCACGGTTTTTATGAAGCTAAAAATAACTTAACGCATAGGCGGATGTAAGGGAGGCCGCATTGAGAGAATAGAATAGATTAAATTAGAAAATTTAATACTCATGTTTAATCATTTAATAACTTCTTTGAGATTGCTTCTGTTAAACCAGCATTGAGATAATTGGTTCTATGAGTTTTGAGATTCAGGCCGCACTTTGTGGCTTGAAAGGCCGCAGGTTTCCCACCCCTGATCGATACTATCGAAATTGCTGCAAATAGGATTCGATCTTAAATGCTATGTCATTTTTTATCCCTCTCGCAGCCGAATAGTTTATAGCCTATTGTTTTTTATTATTTTCGATGTTCCGTCTTTTTTCTTTTTTGTCAATTGTAATTTGCAAAAAGATAGTTCAAAACTGTACAAAATTCTTTTTGGGCGGAAAGCTTCACGTATTTTTTAATTTTTTTATTATCAAGCAATTTATTATTGTGAAAGTTTTACTTGCAAATCTTATTGTTCAATCACAAAATATTAATGTGTCGAGTGTCTTCGCGATTGTTAAAAACTTTATTTTTCACAAGTGGAGTTTTTAAATCACCGAGAATCAAAAAACGCTGTTATAACTTAATCAACACAATTAATGTGAAAAAACATTTAAAAGGGATCAGGCCGAAGCGGATGCAACATGTGAAAAATCAATTCTCAACTGTACAATGCATTCTCTAAAGAGATCACAATGTAACCGATTAAATGTAGTTTCAATGAGTGAAATAAAAACAGTGAAAAAAGCGACAAAAACAAATTAACAGAGAGGACGATGATTATGTGACATGCCTGTTTCAGTCTTATGGACCTCATCAGGCATAACTCATCGTAACCTCTAAGGCGAATAGGCAGTGCGAAAAGTTAAGATGAGAATTCCATAAAATAACTCTTCTGGAAATGGAAATTCTAATTAATAATCTACAATTACGAGCTTGAATATTAAAAGTCGAAATCGAAAAAGCACCAATAAAAAAGAGAATTGAAAATTTTAATTTTCGTCGGCAGCGAATCATTTGGAATAAATTTCATCGAAAGAGAGGGTGAAGCAGCATTAAAAAGGTATATGAAATTTGAATTTTGGACTTCGTCGAATTAAATGGAATAAGTTACATTGGAAAAATTTACAGGAACAAACATTGAAAAGTTCAATTTTGGTGTACAATTTTCTAAAGTGATGAATTCTATGAATTTTAAGTTTTTTAAATTTGACTTTCTAGTCCGAAACTCATTTTCTATCAGCAATTCTCCGATTAGTTTTTTTCGATGTGCTTTTCAATGTTTGTTCCTGTAAATTTTTCCTATGTAACTTATTCCATTTAATTCGACGAAGTCCAAAATTCAAATTTCATATACCTTTTTAATGCTGCTTCACCCTCTCTTTCGATGAAATTTATTCCAAATGATTCGCTGCCAACGAAAATTAAAATTTTCAATTCTCTTTTTTATTGGTGCTTTTTCGATTTCGACTTTTAATATTCAAACTCGTAATTGTAGATTATTAATTAGAATTTCCATTTCCAAAAGAGTTATTTTATGGAATTCTCATCTTAACTTTTCGCACTGCCTATTCGCCTTAGAGGTTACGATGAATTATGCCTGATGAGGCCCATAAGACCGAAACAGGCCTGTCACATAATCATCGTCCTCTCTGTTAATTTGTTTTTGTCGCTTTTTCACTGTTCTTATTTTACTCATTGAAATTTAATCGGTTACATTGTGATCTCTTTAGAGAATGCATTGTACTGTTGGAGTTTTAGTCGTTGTTTTTATATAAGATTACATGTTTCTTCTTTAGTATAATTCAATCTGATTTCATGATTTCCGAAATTTTTCAAAATACCAAAAAATTTATAAAATCGGTATTTGTTTGGAAAAGTTTCTAAATTTTGAAAACGTTCGCCGAATGAATAATTTTTACAGATTTAGGCAAATAAAGAACCCCATGAGTCCTTCAGGCAAAAGTTATCCATTAACTATTATTCTTAATCCCAAAAAAATTCAAGTCGAAAATATCGCTTGAAAATGCCATTGAATGCGTATATGTATGCGAAAGCTGTGCGTGGTCAAAGCAACAACGGCGCAAACTATTTCGCAAGTTTCTTTTTCCAGTTTTACACGAATTGATATTCTAAAATAAGTATTCCTAATTATGAAAAGTTAACCTAAATTTTTAAAAAATGCAAAATTGAAGAAATTTTATTGTTTAAGAAATATTTCAACTTTTTGCGTTTCGTATAGACTTGTACTCAACAAACTTTTCTAATATTCAAAAATATACATATTAATAGTAGTTGTGAATAAAACAAACAAAGTTTTTTGTCATGCAGTGGCTAAGATGAAAAAAAATTTTAAAGAGCATTAGTAAGTTTCTAAAGCATGTGTACCCTTTTTGGTCATCGCGGGCCAAATTTTTACCTGAAAATTTATCGCGGGCTGCTGTGGGTGATCAAAGTTTTTTTGTATTCACTTTGATTTCAGCATAATACTTTTGAATTATCTTTCCAACAATCTAACCTCAATCACTTCTTTTACTTGGGCAGTTTTGGTTGCAACTGTTTTCGGAATCTAAGTAGGCCTACTGACTTTTTTTAGATCTTCAATAAATTTAAAGTCCGAATTCTGGTTGTCAAGAAAATTAATTCAAAAATATTACATTGAAACAAAGTCAAGATCAAAAGAAAAAAAGGTTATCACTTCGGTGTATTTCGATTTTTCAGCGACAGTGCACTAATTCTCGTTGTTTAAGTATCTGATTTTAAAAGTTCGTTTGCGACTTGTACCTAAAAATTTCGCGGGCCGCGGCTTTTGCAGCCCTGTTCTAAAGCTTGATTTGGTTAAATAGTATTTGGACAGAGTCATAAGATGGTCAGTTTGTGCTAATTCGCACTAACGTTAGCAACTGACACCGATTCAAAAACAATGAAGTCGTCCGGGATTCTCAGACGCTGAACAGAATGCAAGGATCCGGCAGATTTATCGCAAAGTTTGTTCGCAGTCTTATTCCGGTTTGTCCCACGTATGTAAGGTAAAAATATAATATATACAGCGATATAGTATGGACAGCGAACATTTACGAAAATGTGATTGGTAAAAATCAAAAATCTAAACTTTCGTTTTTTAAAAATATCGATCTGTTGTATTTTATAATTTTGTAAACTGCTTAATACCGAAAAGGTGGATTGGCGAAGAAATGAAAACATTTATAAATAAGCAGTAGCATAGAAAACATTGATGATGCTAGCTTTGTTCAAAAAAACTTCACCCGATAAATCCGATTACACATTAAAAAGCTTGCGACTTGGTCAAATTCTGCTACGATTTTAGAACAAAGGCGAAAACTTGCGAGAGAATGGAATCTAGCCCTGATATTGTCCGTGTAATAAAGCATCTTAGTTTATCGGAGCGGTTCCACCAATAAGCT
This sequence comes from Diplosoma virens, assembly GCA_963680785.1. Lineage (NCBI taxonomy): Eukaryota > Metazoa > Chordata > Ascidiacea > Aplousobranchia > Didemnidae > Diplosoma > Diplosoma virens. The sequence continues at coordinate 22,203,619 of OY796897.1, read as the reverse complement.
GGTTTTTTTTTAATGATCATACTTTTTTAAAAAAAGCATCCCAGATGAGATTACGTAAGACAAAGTTTTTGTGATTTTGCGCACTTTTAAATTAGGGATGCGGCAAGTGATTGCAATCAGATTCATCACTCCTGCATTAGAACATCAATACACTCTTTAGGCATGAATATAGATCTAAAAACCAGTAGACCAGGGGCGCTGGAAAAATATTTGGCGGGGGGAGAATTTTTTTTAAAAAAAAAGGCATCTTTCACAGAGTTGCCACTTAGTATCGCGACCGCTTTCAGAGCAAAAATATAGTAATAATAAAAAAATAAGATTGTCACTTTCAATCAGTATCCAAAATCTCTATTTTGGTCTCAAATTTAAGGTGAAAACAAAAAAAAAAGTCATTCAACTTCAATGGATTTAATATTTTGGTCAAGTTTTTGTAATTGTAGGCGAAAATTTTATGCAATGTTTTTGTATCTGCCCACCTTTACTCTTTTTCTTTTTAGAAAATTGCAGGGACAAAATAGGACAGGGGGCAAAGACTTTGAAATAGAGTGATAGTTCTATTCATCGAGTCATTGCTGAATAGTTTTATAGCTTTGCTGCTCGACTTCAATCTTGATTGATCTGTAATCAAATCTCTAATCGAAGTAAATGCGACAAACTTTTTTCATGACAGGCAATAAAACTTAATCGCTAAGTAATTTAACTCTGGCTAGCGGTTTAATCTTGTTATAATAATTTGGTCGGGCAACGCTGAAAGTTGCATAGTGCACATCCTTGTGTTACAGCGCTAAGCTTTTATGATTCTTTGTTACATTTTTAATACCACCTGATCCTAACGTTTTTAGGGCTGACAAAACCTTTTTTTTACAAGATTAATGATCAACAGATTATTTTAATTTTTTTTGACATTTTGAAACCATTCTTGCAAAAACTCTCAATAAAACATACGCTAAAGCAGCTTAGGTAGCCAAAACTATTTAAAGTAAAAATGAAGCTTCGGCTACTTACTGTAATTTTTAGCCCAGTCACAGACAATTATTAAAATAGTCTACTCTACACAGCTCGGATATTTATTTTTATTTATTTCATCTCTATATTTATCTTCCTGACTCGCAGGAAAGCGACAGAGACGCTAATACATAGGGTAAGCAATTACCCCGACCTGCTTCCGGAGATGCCAAGATATTGCTATCAACAACAACAACAACAATTTATTTGCTTACTTCAGCAGTAAAATTGATAATACACAGTAAGGTATTAGACATATGAAAACAAACAATTAACTTTTATACAAGTAGACATACACATCATATGCAGATAAATAAGACTTATGAAGTAAACTGGACAGTGAAAGACCAATTAATGGTCATCAAATCAAGAACTCTCCATAGTCTATTATAATATTCATTACTGGTAATATTATTCAATTAAAAAAAACAAAACTCGGAAGACACTAGTAATTTTGCAATATACAGTACACAAGTTACTCATACCAAAACAAGAAAAATACACACAAAAAAGAAAAAAAAATACGAGAATATATTTTCAGGGTAATAACTTGCATTATAAACGTAAACACACACATAAAAAAAAATGCAACATAGCTTGAACAGGGAATACATTAATATTTATTTATCAACATCAATTTTATACCTGTCAGCTTGTAATTTGATAAAGATATTACTTTAATTTAGAACTACCTGCCAAAACCATCAAGCAGAGGAAAGTGCCGTAAAGTGTCTTTCCCAAGGACACAACAGAATGGCGCGAGTGGGTTTTGAACCAATACCGTGTTGGTCACGAGCACGGCGCTTTAACCACTTGACCACGCTATCCACTTTAATTTTACTTATTTTAATTATTGACGGATAATTTTACAAATATTCTACTGAGTAGTTTTTGTTTAATTATATCTTTTAAATGTATTTGTAAATACGAAAAATTTTAATTAATTTTAAAATTAAAAATTGTAAAAGATTGTAAAAGATTTTAATTATTGACAAATAATTTTACAAATATTCTACAGAGTAGTTTTTGTTTAATTATATTTTTTACATATATTTGTAAACACGCGCTATGGAATTGCAAAGTAAGCTAATAAAGCCAACCAGTGGTGGATATTGGATGAGGCTAATGAGGCAGTTGCCTCGGGCCCCCCTCGAAAATAGCACATACAATTTCAATACGCTGCAGATGTATTTTTAGAGGTTATTATGAAGTCGGGACGAAAAGTGGGAAATACAAGATCGATTTGCGGTGAAGACCTTTTTTTTTTTTAGAGAACACCTTGATTTTGGGAGCAACATAGGGAAATCAGAGCTGAAATTCAAGAAAAGACCTTTTTTTTTTAGAGATCACTATGATTTTTGGACAAAAAAGTGAAAGACGAGATTAAAGCTCTTTTTCTTTTTTAGAGAACATCAATTTTTGGTTCGGGCCCCTGAATTTGAATATCCACCACTGAGGCCAACAGCCATTAATTTTTTTAAGAACAGCACAAAATAACTGCCCGGATTACTCGCATCACAAACGACAATGCGGTTTTTGACAATGAACTTTCTACGCAATTTGAACAATATTTTTAGCAACTGTTGTTTTTTGCGCATCTTTGCTATTATTTAAGCGGCAAGTCTACGTCATTTTCAAATATAATTTCGTTAAGCCAGGGGCGGATTCAAGAGTTTTTTTGGGGGAAGCGGGGCAAAATTTTCAACTCTCAATGCTGGTTTAACAGAAGCAATCTCAAAGAAGTTATTAAATGATTAAACATGAGTATTTAATTTAATCTATTCTCCATCTTCCTGCAAATAATACATATAAATGTCACTATTAGTTGTGTTTTTGCTAACCCTTTTAAGTTCGCCTTGAAGGTATATAGCACTTGATGCCCCGTTTGGGATCAAACCCATAGCTACTTAGATAAAGTTCTACTTGATACCACTACGCCACCAGCTGGGGCACCAACTGTTGCAATATAACTTTTGAATAGGCACACGCAAAATTTTTGTTTGCAGCCTTGT